>JANJYP010075356.1:0-14896 GCA_024605115.1 Rastrelliger brachysoma
TTGATATTCATAGAGAGTGTAATATTAATTTGTTTTGTTTAACAGCTATTTATTGAAAAAAACTGTTTGTGGATTCCTAATTTTTAAGAAGTCATTCCCTCCTCTCTCTCCTCTCGCTCTCTCTCTCTTGTGTGTGTTGGGTGGGACAGGATGGGTGTTTGTATGTAAGAATGTTTGAGTGTCCAGTGTCCAAAAAAGTCTATATTGATTTCTTAAGATTATTTCCATGTTTTTTGGCAAAGTTATTGACAATTCAAGTGAGGCAGATGACATGTCTTATTGTTATGATTATCAGAACTATGATTACTGTTGTCGATGTTACTATTATTAATTAATTATTAAGTGCTGGATGCTAAGCTTTATTGTGTGTTCTTTTTTGATATTTTATATATTGTATAAGAAAAAAAGCTTTTATACTTTGCCTTGTTGTGGACAGCAAGCCATGGGGCTTTTATGAACCTTTTATTGTGCCAGTTTACGCTTTTTCTGTCGTATTTGCTTTTTTTTTAACCAAGGGGGAAAACAAATTCACTGTCAAACTTCTCTGTTAGATATTGATTGCAACATATATTCAGCACACGCTTTTGCATCACTAATGGACACTAATTGATTAATATCGAACCAAAAACAATCTAGTACCTTGTATACATGAAGTGCTTTTGTTCCACAGTCCGTGTGTGCAGGTGCTTTTTGAATTTATTGTTGTGGTTAAACAGTTTTGTTGTTGGGTTGTTTTTATTTTTGTCACTATTTGTCACAGTTTGAAAAAAGTGCACGTTATGGTATTATTGTGAATATGAAGGGCTGCCTGCAAGGACTGGCTAGCTTTTGAAGACTGCATCTTAAACTGAACTGATTTCTTTCTTTTTCTCTCTCTTTTACTTTTGTAGTTTCTACTGTCTCACGTCTCACATGACACACAATCAAATAAAATACAGCATGCAGACAAAACACTGTTCTCACTAAGATAAGCTAAGAGGAGTGTTGAGTCTACATGCTGCATTTCCACCTGCCAGAGTTTTACTGGTTTGACTCTAGATCATTTACATAAAGGGAAAGTGAGCTCTGCAGCAGTAACTCTGGGAAACATTTTGTTGCCAGTGCTGGTTGCACACATCAGGCCTCTCTGGTATCAGTGCCATAGACTGCACTTCTCATGATCCCCCATTGAGAAACTCTCAGTATGATGTTATTTGTGACGCGTTCTTCATGCTTGGCAACTAACTTTATTTTATTTTGTTGTGTTATTTATTGTTTTTGTTTGTTTGACCCATTCACAAATAGTTGTAATTTTTGGGGGGTGGTAAAAAAATACTGACAATGGGGTTGGATTTTTATGAATGTTAATGGTGGGTGTGGAAGGAGCCCATAATCAGTGACAAATCTCTGTCCTGTGGTGCTGTTCTGGCCACTGAGAGACGTCTGGATGTGTGTGTGACTCCCCCCTCCCTCTCTTTTTCTCTCTCTCTCTCTCTCTCTCCCTCCCTCCTGGGCCCCCGCGCTCTTCTCACAACCTGTACTGTATGTCTTCTTCCTCATACTGGGTTGTATTTCAGGAAAACGTCTGCCATCAACCCCTCAATATGTGCCTCAATGACATTTCACCTGCGTGCTTGTGAGAGTGTTTGCATTCAAGGAATGACTGAACATTTGTATCTACAGATAAGAGATTGCTGAGATGTGACTGATCAGATTAGAGGTGCAAAAAAAGAAAAAAAATGTTTTAGAGGCTGAAACTTAAAAGAGACAAATCATGATGGGCGACTAGATTCTCCTTCCCACCGTGTGTTGATGACCTTTTGTGCCCTGATTCTGTGGTCTTAACTGCATGCCTGTGTTCATTTTGTCAAACCAAAGCGACGTCTTCGGCATCTGCACACAACTGTCTCATTCCACATGATGCAAAACTGGAACTGTTTGCTCTATTGCAGATGAATATGGGTATTCTTAGACGTGTACAAATTGCAATCCTCATTTAGCCTGTATAGCTTGATTCACACGTGCAAATCATGAAGCCATAGATATGGGTATATCTATATTATACTATATTTCAAAATTGGCGCTTTTTACTTTAGATTTTGTTCTTCTATTAAGAGTGATGTGTGTATACCTTCATATATATGAATTTATATTACTATTATATATTATTTATTTTCTCTCTCAAGTTTCAGAAGGTCTTTAATTTGTAAAAGGTCGCACTTGAAGCTTGAGGTTTGTTTATTTTCATTGGGAATATTGTTCAATATGATACTGACTTTATATTGATGATTATCATAAACCTGTGTTTGTAACAAAATGTGTTAAATAATCAAAAAAACCTGTCCTGTTTTTACACCTGTTTTGTTTTGGGCAGATTAAGTGCTCTTGTGCAGATATTTTTTTCGGTTGATAGTACTGATCACAAAACATTTTTACAGTCAACCATGAGCCTCCTGTTTTGATGTTGGGGCTGGCCCACCGGTGGTCCAAGCCTCTTTCTAACTTCATGTTTGGTGGAAGACTTAGCTTGACTATTATTTGCAAAAGCCAATCAGTCTCAATAAATTTTGAAATTGCTGCTGTAAAGAAGTGAACAATGTGTACTGTGCTTTTTATCCCTTTCTTTCTGATGTCATAACAGCTGCTGGCCACAAGGGGGCAGAACATACATGTAAAAAAGAGTAGGCACAGAGGAATGACTCCAGTTTCATTCATCCACCTACATACTTTCATAAATAATCTGACAGTAGATTTCTTCCATTCAGTTTTATTTTCTTTCTGTCACATTACATCACATAGATCACATTATCAGCATCATACATGGTCATCCATCTTTTCAAGCACTACTCAGGCTTGACATTCACACAAATACTCCTTGAGTGCTCCACTCCTCAGAAAGTGCTTCCTCCGTGTGCGTGGGACTGCTGATGAAGACCAGAGGCTGACCCCACAGACAGGAGAAATCTTGCCCTCCAGTGAAGACACCAAGGCTGACGTCATGCTTTCCCTCAAAACGCTTTTAGCACTCTGTGTGTGTGTGTGTGTGTGTGTGTGTGTGTGTGTGTGTGTGNCAGTGTTGCAATGAGCATGTTTACATTTAGAGGAAAACAGACTAAATCAGCCTTGGAGTTATCAGTTACTGAAAGGAGGTGAATCTAACACATAAAACCCTTCAGTGTTGTATCTCCTAACAAGAAAGAATGGGGGTGGGACTTGGGGGAAGTGGGGGGGGGGTGATGCTAGACATGCAAAACAACCTCAAATTCAACCAGACAATCAATCAATCAATGAGAAATCAAAAACAAACAAACAAAACAAAAAAGCTAAAGTCAGTTTTCATACCAGCCAGTGTCAGGCTCAGTAAAAATTCAGCCAGAGAAAAGAAATGGTCTTTGAAATGAGATAGACAGGGTAAAAAGCCTGGACGAAGAGCACAGTAGAAGAAGCAGAGAAGTGAGTGGAGCTGCCATTGCAATGCTTTATATTTGATATGGAAGGAGATCCATTGGCTTTGCTGCTGCTGCTGGTTTATACACACATGAAAACTGACATTAAAAAAGCAGCACATACATTTTGACATATTTGGAAAAAACAAAGGCTTTTTTGATGCACATTTCAAGGGTTTAGTTAGCTTAATATACTGGGTAAAGGCTTGGGTGGGACCACAGTAAAGCTGGATAGCACAAATAACAGCAGGTGGAAAAGAAGGTGATCAGAGAAGAATCACTGTCGTGAAAAGGAAATGGGAAAGATATGTTGTTTAGGAAACAACTGGAAGACACTAAAAGCGTGCTGTCTGTTGGAATGTGCAGGGCAGGATAAAGATCCTCACAAGGTTGGGTTTTTTTTCATTGTGAATAAAACGTTGAAAGTTATCCTGCCTAACAACAACTTAATGTCACAATCATAAACAACCTTCAGGACAACAATAACCACACAAAATCAGAAAAATTATTATTTGGCAGGGAGAAAAGACAGAGCAACAATTAGCCCATATGTCACTAAAAGCTTGAGTTAATTCTTGTTCTGTGATGAAGCATCTCATTGCACAAACTAAGATAGTAAAGCAATACTGCATGGTTGTGTTATGTGATATGACTTAGCAGTGTGGCAACAGCTGTCTGTGGGTGTTAGCAAAATTTGGATACCAAAAAAATCAGGACGTGTTATAGGTTCACTACAGGCAGTACAAACTAGCCAGCAACAACAACAAAAAAGACTTTTTTTTTGTAGGTTTTACATTCAACAGGTTTTGTTTTTCTCCCCTTTGCGACTAAGCTACAATATACATTGAATCTTTATGTGTTATGTTCACTATAGCTTCTCAATCGACTTTTTTTTTTAAAGAAAGAAAAAAATTCTGAGCAACTGTACTGTAAAAAAAGTTTCCTTTTCATATAAACAGAGAAACAACAACAAAAACAACAACAATATATGAAAAAGCCTTGCATTCTCTTTATGTTGCATATGTACAAGAAAGCCCTGAAACTGCGAATCCATCTATAATCGTCACTGCGCATCTCATGTCCGCTATCCATCAACCGTAATATTCCCTCAACTTTCCCTGCACACCCCACCTACCTCAATCTCCACCTCTAATGTTCTCAGTGAAAGCTGTAATCCACTTTTTGTTTTTTTTATAAAAGTGTCCAAGATCTCTGCACAAGAGCAACTTTGTGCCCAAAGTCCTTTCTGGCCATGATGAAGTCATGCTGCACTGTGGCCCATAAACATCACTGACCAGTTTTGTGCAACGTGAAAAAAAGGTGGAGTAGTGGCCGGCAAGCACTGGTACCTCTTATCTTAACATTTGCTAATAGCCCCATTCACCGCCAGCAAATAGCATTGGCCTCTAACCATGCTGGTGGAATCTAAAAGTGCTTACACTGAGGATGGAGAGAGACCTGATGGGTTGCATTTGACATTCTAGCAAAGACCAAACCAGAGATAACAGTAATATAAAAGTGGTATCCAGCACTAATAACAGTATCTACACAGTTATTACCTTAGCTCAGTAAAATGGAAATAAGCAGGAACTTGTTTTTTTCTTATTTTTATGTTAAGTAGATTTTAAGTAAAGGAAGCACAAAGATTTTCTTTATGGTGTAAAATGTTGTGAAGAAACTCCAGGCAATAAAACATTGTAAAAGCATCTGTTATTGAGAAGATAATGTGGAGTCACTGACTGAGACGGATGTTTTCCCATCACTGAGACAAGGTGGGTGCTGCTTTCAGCCCTCAGCACTTCTCCAAGGAGAGGCAAAGGGACTGACTACCTAAGTACCACACTGTGCTTCCCAGTACCACACTTCTAAAACTGCCAGCACCACTATGCTATGTTCAATAAGTCTGACACAAGAGAGCAAGACACGAACTGTCAAGATCATTTGCTCATGATGGGGGACCCCAGAGGTGAATCACCTCTATCCCTGATGCCCCATTTATTCCATCGGGCAGTGACGATACCCCTCCTGCCCCCTTTGACGAAAAAAAAAAAAATCACTTCAAAATGTGTGTATATAAAACGTCCATGTATAAAAACATGTCTTTGCGCAGTGCAGCGTAGTGCAATTCTATTAGGTCAGTATACCTTTCCGTTTTATGTTCTTTTCATTGGCACTTTGTGAAGTTTTCTGACCGGAAGAGGCCTCGCAGATCACTCTCACAAGCTAAGAGAGAGGGAGGCCTAGCTTATCTGGGATGCCACTGGAATAAACGCTATTACAGGCTATACAATGAATCCAAAAACACTTCCAAAACAATATGGTGGTCAGTGGGAACTAAATGATACATTATGAACTAATATTAAAGTGACCATGAGTGGGCGAGGATCAATTAATAGGCTTCCCAGCTTTGATTAGGAAGCGATAACCAGCTACCTACTGTATAACATAGTATCAGCCAACAGCAGACTACATAAGTAACCCTGTGGCGTCGGAGGACAGCAAAGGTGTTTCTATAGCGACAGAGGTCTTAAGTTGCACTGTACCTCAGTCAAGGAGTCTGCTAAAAGAAAGGCTGCTCAGAAATGAAGAGACAAGCCTTCTGTGTTTTTGTGTGCATTTGTCATATGTTGCTATGGTGATCAGATCAGGTCAGGAGCGCTTAGAAAGTAGGACACACAGCAGAAATTACATTCAAAAAGCTAGTAACAAAAGAGCACAAAAGTGACTCTTCAAAAATATACATCTTCTGTCATGACTAAGAAAGATCAGAAACATATCCACTACAATGATTTTTTTTTCTGTATGTGTGGATTTTTTTTAGACTGAATTCAGGGTCTGAAGACAGTGGGTGCTGTATGTTGGAAGGACTGTAAAATCTTTTGAGGACAATTTGAGATTTTGGGCTCTAAAAATAGACTTGATTCCACAGTTTATGGGAAGCAGGTTATCACTTTTAAAAGATCAGCGCTGAAAATGTGGGAAAAATCTAACTTTCTCCAGGCCAGGGGATCTCTGAATGCAAGAATTACATAATCATTAGAAAACAATCAAGTTTTTTTTTTTGATTGATTGATTGGCATTCATATTCTTACATTTGGGCACTTATATCACTAATGAAGGATAATCTCCATGTTTTTTTATCAGTGTTTTTTAGCCAATTACAAATAAACTTCACCCTACAAGAGTTTAATCTGAAGCCTGGGGAGAATAACTTGTTAACTTATTTCACTGAATTTGCTTTAAAAGGGAGCTTTTTTTCAACATATTAAAAAAAAGACCGTCAGGTATCTTCTAACGTTTAAATGGGTTTAAGATTACAACAGACTTTGCTTTTCTTTTTCCTGTTGCGTATCTTAAGACACCTAATTTGAATACAAATCATGGAACACATTTGGGCATATTACAGGCCTATTCTAAAAAATAAAACTCCATTTTGATAGAACCTTTGCTATATCACATAAATATGTATTCAGTCATCCACTGCTGCTGCTGCTCTGCACTGACTTAATTTGATTCTCATTCTTCTCTTTCAAATGTTATACCAGATGAACAATTCAAAAGGACTAAACACATATCTACTAAAACACAGAAAACAGTCTTGGTTCCTGTTAAGTCTATCTACAAATGATGCATTGCTGGTTATTGACAGTTGTTCATTTCGTTTTGTTTTTAAAGACTAAAGGTTGTAATAAATGGACAAAAATGCCTGACATATTATCAGATAGTGATTGTTGGGTTACGATCTTTGTTACTGACCAATGTACAACATACATGAGTCAGAATGTAAATCAAAATTTCAAAGGGCAGTTATCATTCATTGTGGTAAACAATCTCTTTTAAGAACATCAGCTGTCAAAGTAAAATAACAATGACAACAACAAAGCAAGAAAGATATTATTAAATGCTGTAATCCTGCTGATTGCACAGTGCAACTGCTAGTTGCTTCAGCAACTCATCGCTGAAAATAAACTACATAAGAAATAGGTATCCATTCTCTCAGGCATATGCTGTGGTTACAGTGACACTCCAAAAGACAACTTATTTTATCAAGGTGCATATCTCTAGGGTATAAGAATAGAAAAGAGGGAAATATATATTCATATATTGTGTACATCTTGAGGAAAATATTTTGGAAAGTCAATGGGAAACCTTTTGTACCACTTTGTGTGACAGATTTGTGCATCTTTGCAAAACTGGAAAAAGGTATAGCTGGCTTTACTGAAAATGTATTAGATATTGCAACATTATGTATTCAAACATAAAGTTAATATCTGTTAAGGCTGCAGTAGACAGTGATGTTAGATTGGGATAGCACTAACAACTAAATTGTTGGATCAAACTGAACAAGCACTTTGCCTTTGGTAGGTTTGCTGTCCCTTAAACAATGACATTAAAAAGAGATATGCTACAGAGGTCTTACTGAGCAAATCTGGTGTTAACTCTTGGACCTTAAAAAGAAGGTCATGATCCATCCCATAAACAGTAGTTTACATGATGCTCCTATAATGAACAATAGAGTATACCAAAAAGCTTATCTGCAGTCTTTAAACATCACCTAGTTGAGGCTGTGAAAAATCAACCAAGAAGATTCAAAATCCAAATTAAAAGTTTTTTTTAAATTGTTTTTTTTCCTTATTCAACAACCAAGTGAAAATGTCTCTCGTTAAAAAAGGTCTCCAAACCTGCATAATTTTCTATTTTCTTGCTGATTTTGTTTGTTTATACCTGCTGCTTTGAATTTCTCTTTGTGTTTGGAAATGGAAAAAGAGAGAAAGCAGACCCCCTGCTGGACTGGAGGAAGCAGCACTGAGTGCCCCTTCTTGAAGAAATCTCCTCAGTGAAAGAGTCTGCTTTGCTGTTGCACCGGAAAGAGCCAGCACCCATGTGATGGACAGAGGAAGGGGACTGGATTAGTCGGTGAATCTCTGACAGGCCTTCTTCCAGCGACAGGCTGTGCACCACATGTCTCTCTTCTCCATGCCGTACACCTTTCGGCACTTCTTCGCCTCCCCACGAGGTTTCCTTGGTAACAGCAGATGCGACAGCATAAGGGCATGCATACAGACATCTAAAGGCCCACATGGGCAAAAAACACAGATGTATATTCGATGCGTGTAAATGAAGTGGGTGGGTCAGAAATTGATGATTTCAAATAACTACATTTATTTGATGTGATATCTGATATGAAATGATTCAAAGTAATGAACAGCAATGCAGATTCTTGTTGGTTGGGATTTCAGTAGTGCCCACTTTAATAGCATAATGACACAATGATGTATCCATGTCTTTATTTTACATCCCATCAATAACAAACAATTAAGATGAAAACACTAATAAAAATGTAATATTTGACATAAAAACCATAAAGGTTTAGGTAATTTATACTAATAATGCATTCCACCTGTATCAGTGTAGAATTAACAGCTGCTGAGTTGATTTGACTTGACTTGAGTGACTTGAAGAGAAAATCATAGCTATAATGCAGAAACACTGCTGCATACCTGCTTCCTGGTGTTGATTTTGGTGCTGGTGTTATTAAAGCATGGTTCTTGCTAACAGTGGTGTGTGTGCTGGCTGCTGGCTGCCGCTTTTCTCCGATGCTAATTGTCCGGACGTGAGTCACAGGTCCCTGCAGAGGTGAACAGACATAAGTGTGTTGTTCAATATACTTCTAAGACAGTGTAGGCTTGTTGTGTCTGGTCTATTTGAAAAGTACACTCTGCCAACTTTGCCATCTACCTGCATATCTTACCCCACCATATCCAAAAACCCACTCTATCCTGCCTGCATTATGCAGTTCACCTCTCCTCTGTACTCACTTACTTCTGAACAGTTGATCCCAAGTTAAACTCATCCACCTTTTCACCTCTCATCCTTGCATCTTCACCATTCAAGCACATGTATTTCATCTTACTCCTATTGACTTTCATACCTCCACCTCTCCAGGCTCTCTCCAACCTGCTCCCTACTCTCACTACACATCACAATGTCGTTACAGTCCACGGTGACTGCTGTCTTGATTTTGTCCATCAACCTGTCCACCACCACTGCAAACAAGAAAGGGCTCAGAGCTGATCTTGGATGTAATCCCAGCTCCACAATGAACCTATCCGTCATTACAATCACACACCGCTGTCACATACATGTCCTGTGCCACTCTTACATACTTCTCTGCTGCCCCCGTACTCCTCATATAATAACACACCTCTCTTGGGTACCCTGTCGAAAGCTTTTTTAGATCCAATAGGAGGCACAAGTAACTGCAATTACATGGATGACATCCACGTTTGCGTTGCTGGAGCTCCCCCGGACACAAGCTATATTAATACTCTGCATAGATGTTTCTAGAGTAGCTACTGAAGTAGAACCAAAAATAGGACAAAAATGATACAGACTGTAGGTGCCATACTGGACTATAATCTCAATATATAAGGTATGTAAAAAAAAAAAAAAAAAAAAGCGCATTACTGAAATGCTGCTCACACTGTAAAAGGCAATGGCTAGAGATTTCTATCTAGATGAGTTTTAAAAAAGGACAACCTCCTCTATCTCCCACCCAAAATACACACATTTAAAAATCATTTCAGTTCATATAAAATTCATCCGTACGTGTTTTATCTACAACCAGGAAAGTTCACATTACCTAAATTTTTTGTATCCCTACAGTGGTTGCCTGTCAGTTCTGTTATCGATTTTAAGATCCTTTTATTGGTTTTTAAATCTTTAAACAGTTCTATGCCTGAGTTCATCTGATGTGCTTTTAAAGATCCAATATGTCCTACATCCCTCAGCTCTTCTGACTGTCTCCTGGCTATCCCATGAGTACACACGCTGAATCAAGGCAGAGCTGCCCCAGCAAGGTTGGGCGTTATCACAGTATTACTGTACACAAGGGTATTTAGAAATCCCGAAGGTATAATTTTAAATATCATCAAAAATACATATTCCAAGTAAACCTGGAGGTTATGAGGAGCAGAGGAAGGCAACATGTAATCCCCCGTCCGACCACCATGTGGGTTGTAATGGCAAAGTGGTCTCCGTATTTTGGCTCCTTGGCACCACAGTGAGTGAGGAATGCAGAAAACGTGACTCCAAGTGTCTAATTTCATCAAATATTTTGCCGAAATATGAGTTATTTGTGTCTTGGTATGTTTGTGGTGACTGAAACTGACTAGGACTTTTTTTAAAATTTTGAGCAAATATTCATCTTTTTTCCCTCAGTAACTTGGTCCTCATATTTATTCAGCTGTTTCTGTGCTGTGGTACCAGATGAACAAGGATGACAGTGTTGTCTTCTGTTTTAAGTTTTGCCTTGTTCCTCTACCTAGGCTGTCATATTTATGGAGGGGTCAGGTATTCATAAGGGGTCAAGTAGGTGCGGGTATTAAAAAAATCCTGCTACTAGATGCCCAGCCTTTGAAACAGTGTGCTAGAAACTCTGAAAATGTACATATTTGTGACTTTTTTAAACATGTATTATTATGATTATTTTTATTTAAATTGTTTAAGTACATGATCTTTTTTTCTTGTAGTTTTTCATTTATATTTTGTATATATTGCAAACATCTTAGAAAACAGGCAGCATACAGTACAATGACAGCAACGGCGATGCACATTTGTTTTCAGGTATTCTTATCTTAAGTACATATTAAGGACTTTAAATAGCACCTTTGGATGAACTGTTCTAAATAAAGAGGCGACTTGTATATAAAAACACGATGGTATGAAGAAGCAAGGAGAGTGAAAAATCAGAGTAACAAAAAGTTCAAATGACTACAAGTGGAAAGAGCAGGAGAGGAGAAGGAATGGTTAGGATAAAAAGGCGTGAGACAATGCCTCACTCACCGGGATGCCTTTGAAAATGACAGGAGGGGACTGCCACGACACACTGATGCCATTTCCAGTCCCAGTTCCAGGCCCGGTACCATTATCACTGCCTAACCCAGCCAGCTCAGGACCCACTGGGATACTCATTGGAGCAGTGGCCTGGAACATGGACAACCACCCCACGCAGCCACGAGAGGGACAGAAACAAGGAAGGACAGGAAAAGTGCAGACAGAAACAGACAGGAAGAGAATACAGAAAAAAGAGATTATATATTTTGTGGGGAAGGAATTTCCCCATCTCTAAATTTGATCGTGCATCCAGATCACAACTGCCTACCACAAAAATGTAGTATTTTACATAAACAGAAAATTTGCAAGATTATAGTTTCAGATTACTGGCAGGCACTTGTAGACAGACAGTTTTAAAGAGAGCAGGGAGAAACTGGAGTTATTTAAAGCTGAGGAAGGTAGTGTCTGGAAAAGGCAAAAATAAAAAAGAAAGAAAAAAATTGAAATTGTTCTAAAGCCCTCCCACTAGACAAGCACTGTTATATGCACATGCTTTATATATGCATGCAACACTAAAGTCTTTACTGCTTTGCACTTACACACTCAACTTCTTCTTAAGGCATAACAACCTTTAGTGAACAGTAAAATAAACAGGGCCACGTCTCTATTTTTATGTGCCTTTTGTGTCACCCCCAACTGCTGTAAAGGACTGCATTCAGTTACTGAATATGTTAAAGATTTACACTTTAATCAAATGTGTTCTTCCATCTCAAACCATTCCATTACCCCTAAAGCTAGGAGTGCACATGAATCAGTACAGTTAGATGAAGAGGAGTAAAAAGGCGAGAGGGGCATGAATATGCAGTTCCTACTCAGTAGTCCGCATTAACTGATAAATGTCTGTATTGAATTGAAGGTCCATGAAAAATGACCCATGAAAATAAGACTTGTTATGTTTTCGTTACTTTGGGATGAGTAAGCTCACTGCTAGATACCGCTAAATCGTAGTCCTTTAAAAACTATACTGACTTCATTTAGCATGTGAAATTTGGTTAAACTTTGAAAAAAGTTTTTGTTCTTTCTCAGTCTGATATAAACTCCCACACTGGTGTAGGAGTTAAGTAATTCACCCTGACCTTAACACTTGAAAACTCAAAACTTTCTCTACACTCTCACAAGCTACCTCTGTAGAAATCTGAAGCTGAACTTTGTAACAGAGTGACTGCTTATGTTTTCAGTGATTTCAATGTCTTTGTTTTACAGCTTTAATTGATATTGCAGCGTGTATATCCAATGTCTGTCTTGTGGCATGAATTACCTGGTAGGCGTGATCAGTGCGGATGTGGCAGAGTGTGGAGGGAGCTGATTGGCTGAGCAGTGTCGGGACGTGGCTCTGTGAGCCATTCATGCTGATGTGTTCGGAGTGAGGGACATCTGTAAGTGGTGGAGGGAAGACGGGCGGAGGACCAGCCGTGGTCGGGGAGGTGGGTGTGAGGCTGGACAATCCCTCTGTTAGGCTATCCATGTTGACCTCAATCTCTGAGTAGTAGAAGTCCTCCTCTCCATCGCTGTAGTCTGAGTCACTGTTACGCCTGCAAGGAAGCAACAGAAACTACTTAGGAACTCTTATTATATTTATGTTGGCTCCACTTTCATTTTCATCTTAGGAAATCTTAAATTGCAATGTACTTTTGAACTTTGGGTCAAGCAGCTTTAAGGGGGGTATGTTTCATTTGCCTGGAAAACTTTGCAGATCCAAACTTGCAGTCATTCTGTTCTTGTGCTCAGCTAATTGCTCTGACCACATCAACTGTTTTGATGCACAGCATTTACACTTTTCATAATGTTAGGTATGTTAGGTATGTAATGATAGGTATTGTAAACTTTGAACTCTTTATGTGGGCAATACAATAATATTTTAAGACGAATCAAGTTTTTTCCCTTTCATCTCAAATCCATTCACATGAGTATCAGTCAACACATAATTTTTGAAACTCTTTGTGCAATCTAAGGGTGGTTTCTCACCTTTTCAGCCTTCAAAGCAAACTCTGATCGATGACTCATCATTTTTTGTGAAGATGTGAACACACCAACTGGACTCAGACCCCCTAAAAGCTGCAGTGCGGTTCGCCTAATCTGTCTAGTGTGAACACAAAGCATACCTGGTTCGCTTCATTGGTTCACTTCACCTTTTTGCGCTGCCACTTGTTGTAGACAGATCATGTGACTGTATTGGGGGACTAGGGCCCCGTTAGAGCTGAAATGGGCCAAAAAGAGAATTCAGCCCTCTTCACAATGTAAACACAAAAAAACTGAGTTTGATTTCTGTTGGTCCACTTTCTGGTCCTCTTTAAGGGGACTGAGTTTGGTTCATTTAAAAGGGACTGAGTGTGAAACCACCCTAAGAAATATTAACCTATAGACTGTTGCTTATGCTAGAACTTGGCTGAATGGGCCTATACTTTATGATAACATTAATGCTGCTGACATATCTTTAAGTAGAAAGCATTTTAGTGTTTTCAATAGGATATACTAACAAAGAAGAAGAATGTTTATACCAATCATCAGTTATATATAATTTAATTTTGGATATTCTCACACTAGTCATCAGTATAGTTTTGCTAAAAAAGGGTTATTTAGATTTGTTTTTATTTATATGGAGAATATTTTTTTATTCTGCAAATAATTTATTCTTTGTCACTGACAACTTGGCCCACACATAAATAAAATTTTTACCAAAAATCAAGACAAACAGTACATGAAATTACAACTATAACAACAATTTAGAAAATAGCGATTTGAGTTATATTATAAAGGTTTTTGAAAAAGCTACATATGCCTGTGAGCTGTCATTTATACTACATATCCACAAAGAAGTTGCTCTTCAGAACAGCAGAGGGCAGCAAAAGCCAGTGTGCTGCAGAGGTCAACTTACTAACAGGCTGGTGATGACATGACTAATGGTTGAGAGGACACCTGGCCCCTTTCCTCAAATACTGAATGAGCTTCATTTAATACTTGATAATCCTTAGTAACAGTAGAAATCTCTCATCTCAAGTGTATCTGCGGCAGTGACTCCTTACTTGTACAATACGATGAGTGATACTTTGCATGTTTATATTATATGGCTGTTGATTTTAAAGTTTCATTCCTCTTCCCATTCAAGTCAGAGGGAAGGGCAAGCAGTTGGACAACATCCAAGTTATGATAAGTCAGATGTGTATCATTTTACTTGTTTTACCACACTATTTAAAACACAACACTTGACATTACCTCCGTAAAGCAGCAGAGAAAGGATTCCTAAAGTGGCAGTAAAAGTCTTTATTAAAGTAAATAAGTTTTCTAAGACATGATCAGTATTAATGTCAAATATGACACAATATTACACTGAATATAAAACAATATTATGAATACAAATAAAAACATACTTTACACTAATTACAATGTCATAATGAAGATTATCTATGTGACTGAATAATGATCAATATACAGTGTGTGGGTGTGCATGTGTTTGCGGGTCTATTTAAAATTGTGTCCAAGTGCATGATACAAACAAATAGGCAGCAAGTGAGATTTTATGCATGAAAGAAACACTAAAGCATGAGAACCTAAAATATTCTGATTTCAGTACTGTT
>JANJYP010075388.1:0-11396 GCA_024605115.1 Rastrelliger brachysoma
GGGGGGCATGCGCACCAGGGACTGGTTCTCAGACAAGCTGGGGGACGGAGGGGTGGGGGGTTGGATGGGGAGGCGGAGGGTTATGTTAATGCAGACTGAAAATGTGTGAGTGCACATGAACGAGTATCTGTGTATTGAGGTGAATGCATGAAAATAAATGTGTATAAAAAGGGTGTAAAGAATAAGCATGAAAGCTAGATGCCGAATACTGAAGGACTGAGTTTCCAAAAACAGTTCAGCACTGAGGGGACTTTATAACATAAACATTAATGTATCATGAAAGTGCTGCTGCCTAATGTAAACATAATGTGCACTTATCTGCATACAAATATGTTTCTAGCATGTTATGAGTTGTGTATAATCATGCTAATCACAATGCCAAACTCCTGATATTGTGTATGCAATTGAGGTAGAATCAGTGGAGACAAGTAAAAGTAGTGAATCCAAATAAAAGTCAAGAATTAAAAATGTTACTTAAATAAAAGAAACATCCCTTTAGCACAGAAAAAATTCTCCCTTCAGTAGATGAATGTGAAACTGGCCTTCTAGCCCCAAACTCTGCACATGCTGTATATCACTGTGCAGTGAAGCTCAAACATCCAACTGAAGGCACAAGAATAAAAACACATATTTGACCTCACCTATTTGCATTAACTGTGTTGAGGTTTAGTGCTCAGCTGAAAATACCCACAATGCCCTTTGAGTTCACACAGTAGTCAAACCTGTTCAGAGCATTGCACATCTCTATGGTGACCAGCACAGACAGAGCCATGGTCATTGGAGGAGCGGACTCGAACACCTCACAGTGGATCCCTTCAAAGTCTTCATTATCCTCACTGCACTGCATGAAGTGGGACTGATAGGGTAGATACAAAGATCCTTAATAATTCAAGTCTGGTAGAGTCTTTTAAAAGCTGAAATGTTTCTTGTTCCAGATGTTGGAATACGATTAATATAGAAAAAGTTGATAAATAGCGCATTAAGTACTTACCAGCTGGTGGAAAGTGACTGCTGGGCCTTCGTCACAGTAGAGGAACCACCAGGCAGCTGCTGCAACTGTTGCAGCACCGACGTAACCTGGAAGAGATATTATCGCAATACATAAGTCTGGAGGCTTTGCTCATATGGCAAAATTCAAATTCACTTAAATGTTCATGTGGCTGGTAAACCTACAATGGCTGCCCAACAAGTTTTGATCATATTGTTTTCAATGTTGATTTGGTGCATGAATCTGGAGTGCTACCATGGCAACAAAATAATTTAGATGAAAATTACAGATGCTCTTGAGATGAACACTTGAGCTCAGTCTTATGCAGCTTGTCTTTTAAATGGATACATTATCAAATATTAGAAATGCTGATGGAAAATGTTGATATACATGAGTGATTTAACTGTGTCAAAGTATCAAAGTTATCAGTAGACAACAAGGCAGTCCACGTGTTGATAGAGATTAATAGGTTTTAGGTTCTGTAAGAAGACAAGCTTTTTAGCTGGTAGATTAAACAATAGAGCAATGCTAATGACAGCCCAACACTGGCACGTTAATGCACTGATATAATTCTGGGTATAAAAAAAGTAAAATATATTTACTTCCAATAGCCAGGTATCTGAAGAAGAGCCAGCCAGAGATGAGGGGCTCTTTGGGGGATCGTGGAGCTTTGCCCATGATGTCCAGGTCAGGGGGGTTGAAGCCCAGTGCAGTGGCGGGAAGCCCATCAGTCACAAGGTTGACCCACAGCAGCTGGACGGGGATGAGAGCCTCAGGCAGACCCAGGGCAGCAGTCAGGAAGATACTAGAAATGTATGAGAAACATAATTATTGTGTTGGTAAAATCCTTTTTGTCCTTCTTGACTTGGCTTGTATTTGTGTTTATGTATGATCACGAGATCATTGGTGATTACAGTGTTCACATTCACAATTCCCTTTTATCTATTGCAAAATTACACCTTTAGCATTAGGTTCCTTTTCACAGAGGACATTTCTCATGTCATAGTAGCAAAAGCAGAAGTGTAACAAAACTGACAATGGATGAATTCTGTTAAGCTTCATCAGTTTCAGGGTCCTGGTGCCCTCTGTCTTGGATCACTGAGACAGTTAAATA
This sequence comes from Rastrelliger brachysoma, assembly GCA_024605115.1. Classification (NCBI taxonomy): domain Eukaryota; kingdom Metazoa; phylum Chordata; class Actinopteri; order Scombriformes; family Scombridae; genus Rastrelliger; species Rastrelliger brachysoma. The sequence continues at coordinate 2,103 of JANJYP010075388.1, forward strand.
GAAAGGATATAAGCAAAAAAAAAACACGTAATGTATCAGAAATATGTTTTCCTTCTGCTTTCCCATCCTGTTAATCATCTTGTGACCCTGTATATTTTTTCCTGCGCACCCCTGTAGTGGTCACTGATCACTTCTGACCATCAAGGTGAATTCTTAAAGTGTTGTTAAATCAAATGAAGGATCCTCTAGTGACCACTATTGCTTTTTGATAATGAATTCCAATAACTATTGAAACAAATATTACCGTCATGTCCATGTTGTCTGTCAATCTAACATAGTACTTGCTCTTACACCTCATCCACAGAATTACTCACCAGACGACCTCGCCTACGTTGGAGGAGATGAGGTAGCGGATGAACTGTTTCATGTTGTTGTAAATAGCTCTGCCCTCCTCAACAGCAGACACAATGGAAGAGAAGTTGTCGTCAGCCAGGACCATCTCAGAGGCAGACTTGGCAACGGCAGTGCCAGAGCCCATGGCGATGCCAATCTCCGCCTTCTTCAAGGCAGGGGCATCATTCACTCCATCACCGGTCTTGTTGAAGGGTAAAATAGAGAGGAATAATGTATTAGCCTTTGAGATAAGTGTCATAAAAGTTCTATCTATCTTGTCTAAAGTTCTATCTTTCAAGTCAAGTTATATCACTCCATTTTTAGTGCAATAGATTCAATAAAATGTTCATCTTTACTCCTCTTACCATGGCAGTAATCTCATCAAAGCCTTGCAGGAACTCAACGATCTTTGACTTGTGTGATGGCTCCACTCTGGCAAAGCAGCAAGCTTTTCGGACAGCATTTTTCTGCTCATATGGAGCAAGGTCATCAAACTCACGACCAGTGAAAGCTTTGCTAGTTACATCCTCATCTTCACTGAAGATGCCAATACGACGGCAGATGGCCACTGCTGTGCCCTTGTTGTCACCTGGGGGAGACAGAAAAGAAGTGTGAGTTTAACTCTTTGATTGGATTCTTGTACAATGGGAATACAACAGAAGAATACTCACCAGTGATCATGATGACACGGATGCCAGCAGCCCTGCACAGCTGGATGGAGCTCATAACTTCTTTACGAGGGGGGTCAAGCATGCCAACGCAGCCCACAAAAGTCAAATCAGTCTGGAGACAAAAACAAAAAAAGTTTAGTGTCCTTTGGAGCTGCTTGTATGCATCAATTTAAACAGTTGTGTAGTGTCATAAAATTAGTATCACTAATTTCTCACTAGTGACCCACCTCATAGTCTGCAAACTTGGTGGAGTCCTCCAGGTTCATCTCCTCCTTCCTCAGAGGTGAATCGCGGGTGGCCAGTGCCAAACAACGTAGGGTGTCACGCCCAGTGCCCCACTCCTTGATGACTGACATGATGTGGTCTTTGACTGGGCCAGTCAGGGGTACACGGGTGGTGCCCACACGGACATATGCACAGCGCTCAATCACACCTTCTGGAGCACCCTGGTAGCACATTTATGAAATATTTTAATTTATTTGTGTACATAAAAAACAACTGATTCCACATTATCTAAAGAGAGGGTGGGGGATTGTACTCTGACTTGGTTGACTTGTACTCCAATCAGACCATTCCTCATATATAAGAAGCTTGATCTATTATGATTGATTTTTATAATGCTGAATATTTTCTGGTCATAGATCTTTTTGTGCATGTCATGTCACAAACTCACTTTGACAAACATTTTGTTTCCTACTGGGGCTTTGGCAGACTTGGCAGGAGAACAGTAGACTGACATGGATTTCCTGTCTCTGGAGAACTCAAGTGTGAATTCCTTCCTCATCAGCTGCTTAATCACCTGTCAGAAAATGCAGGAAAAGAAGGTTACCAAGATCATCAGGATAAACAAAACCATTTTAATATGAATTTTAAAATGTAAAAGCTTAGATTACTCTTTAATTTAAATTCTCTTCTCTGTTTCAGTGAGATGTTTCAGTACATACTGAAAGGGATCTTTTGTGAACTTACAGAACAGCAAGCATTTGCTCTCTCCACCTTGGACAGGCCACGCACTTCAGTATTGAACACGTTCATCTTCTCGACCAAACAGCTCAGAGCTGTTTCAGTGGCCTCACCCACTTTCTCATAAATACCCTTTGACTGCATCATGGAGAGAGAAAGAAAGAAAGGACAAAAGAAAGTGAGTACATTTTGGTTAAACATAGAAGTGTGTCACATGTAGAGATAAGTATTAATAACACAAAATATCCTTAATTATCTACAGACCTCATTGTAGTCCAGTGAGGAGTCATTGCACAGAGCACAGATGGTAGCAAGCTCAACCAGTCCGTCATACTGGCCGCACTTCACAAACTGTCCGTTCCTCGTTCTGGTAGAAAATTCTTGAGTTAATATTGTTGTTGAGGAATGGGTTGCTGTGTTTGAGTGTGAACTTTTTTAACACTTAACACTTACACTTCTCCTTCAGGGGTGTACTTTGAGCCGGAGATGTCAAACTGACCGAGGGAAACGCTGTCACCATCCACTTTATCAATGATGAACATCTGTGTGGAAACATGACAAAAAAGCACATTGGATCTGCTCTTCTCTTCATTTACCAGCAAATTCTCTTTACTGAAAATTGAAAGTTCATTCTCTCTCTCTGTCTCTCTCTGTCTCTGTGTGCGTGTGTGTGTGTGTGCGTGTGACCCACCTTAGTTACACACATCTGGTTGGTGGTAAGGGTACCAGTCTTGTCAGAGCAGATAACTGAGGTGCAGCCCAAGGTCTCCACAGAGGGCAGGCTTCTCACGATGGCGTTCTTCTTGGCCATGCGTCGTGTTCCCAGAGCCAGACAGGTGGTGATGACAGCGGGAAGGCCTATGATGCACAGAGGAAATACACAATCATGCTGATTACAGAAAGGACTGATTCGAATATGGATAAATATTAAGAGCAACTTCTCAAATCGGGGACCAGTTGACAAGAAGCACACCACCTAGATTTTAGGGTGTATAACACATCAGTTGGAGCTATTTCTGGGTATCAGCCTATGATATCTTAAAGGTATTGTCCAAAATAACCCTGCACCAAACAGTAACAATCCTTTTTGTACTCATGTCTAGTAAAACATTTAACTGGTTTTGCTCACAGCCAATTACTGCAAGTGATTTAAAGCAACCATGATAAGCCCACTACAGCACCAGCTACAGCCCATATAATCTGTGGTGATGACATCAAGCACTGTAGGATATTTCTTGGACTTGGTAGTTCAGCGAGCCAAGATAAAAATATATTTGTATAAAAATCATATGGCTGAGGATGATTAGTGGAAAAGAAAAAATCCAAACAAACAATATTCTACTGGTATTCGTATCACTTTAATGGTATTGGTACTGTTATTGTAATTTTTCAAATGATACCCAGTTCTAGTTGGAGTACGCCCAAAACCACTGTGTTGTCCATGGTATCCCTGTGGGAGAGGCTGCTACAAGCCAGTCAGTCTTCCTGAGATCTGTGTTCAGATTCTTGGCAAAATCTAGTGTAATCGATGAGGGCGTTGGACTGTGACAAAGGTGTATAGGAGCTCTGGAGGGAGTCCAGTTCAGTGACATTATGGTGGCATCTGTGTTTACAGATGATATTGTCCTTGTGGCATCATCAAACTGTGGCCTCTGATGTGAGTTGGCACAGTTTGCAAGTGACTGCAATGCCTTGAATTCTGTCCCAGAAAATGTAATCAGTCCCATTCATGCAGCAGAGGATTTGATTTTCCAAGTGGAAGTCTTTGACGACTTTAGGGTCCTATTCACAGTCAGTGGAGAGTGGACAATGTACTGGACTAAAGTATGAGCTGAGTGACTATGGAGGCTCTTGATTTATTGGCTGAATGTCTTTCCAACTCTAAATCTATTTTCAGAGTTGGGTAGTAACCAAGAAAATCACATCAGTAAAAAAAAAAGTTGATTGTTCTGTATGTGGCAAACAGCTGGTTCTGTAGGTTGAGAGAAGTGTGATATTGGGCTTCTGGCACCTGCTGAGTATACTCCTTTAGAGGTACATCAGAAAAAACAGACTGGGCATAGATCCCGGGCCTTAGACACACTGAGGGAAACTATATGCCAGCTGGCCTGAGAACACTCTGGAGGAGCTGGCAGAGTAAATAGAAGACTATAAAGATGTCTGGGCTGTTTAGCTTTCTCTCACCTGCTAATAAAAGCATAAAATCTCTCTTGAGGATAAGTGGTGCAGTGGTGTTTACTTATTTGTCCTTTTGAATTGTCAATTTGTAAATTTGAGTCTTGAAAACATAAACCTGCACAAACTGACAAAACTAGACGAATCATACCTTGTAAAAGCCCACATTGATATTTTTAAAAAGTATAATACTAGATTGTGAAGACCAATCATAAGACACTTTTAATGGACTGGTAGCTGCAGTGTCACATGAACAAACTACACAAGATGAATCTTAGATATGATAATCTTCTTGGGCAACCAAATGGAAGTTAATCCCAGGGGCTTACCTTCAGGGATGGCAGCCACAGCCAGAGCCACAGCAATCTTGAAATAGTAGATAGCACCGCGAAACCAGGAGCCTCCATGGACGGGGTCATTGAAATGGCCAATGTTGATTATCCACACTGCCACACAAATGAGGGAGATGACCTGGAGGCCGGACAGTCAGAGGCATGTTTGAGATATAATTTAGAACAGCTTGAGGTCTTGAAATTTTTACAACATGACTAAATGAATAAAAACTGGCATTGTTTCAGAAAGTTTATTTGTTTATCTGCCTCTCCCACCTTGGAGAGTTGCTCTCCGAATTCATCCAGTTTCTGCTGTAGGGGGGTCTTTTCCTGCTCTGTGGCAGCCATCTGGTCACGAATCTTTCCGATTTCAGTGGAGACACCAGTGGCAACAACAATACCAGTGGCTTTCCCAGCAGCGATATTGGTGCCCTAAGTAAAATTTTAAGAGAGAGGAAGTAGTTACAGGTTTGTTTTAGTATGAGGTGATTTTTAATTGGTTGAACATCAGAAATCTTAAACAGAGATAGAAAACGCAGGTATTTATGACAAAATATGTTGTAAATGACTTAGATGAAATGACAGTAATAAAAAAAAACTGTAATATGTTGTTTCTTTGGGTTGTTTTACTTTGCCCACCATACAACACTCACACACTGCACTTTCACTCATCCACACTCATTCCTCTTATATTGCCGCAGTCTAGAGTCTAGAGTTTATACTGTGACAGATCCAACTATTAAACATGGACTTTCAATATTCAATATTCAACAGTGAAACACTGGCATTGTCAACTCACTGTCATAATTCTGTAAACTGGATAATGTTCATTTACACTTGTTATTGCAGGAAAACACAAGTGTTACAAATAATAATGATAGCTCCGTTATGTTATGAGTTTCAGTATGTCATGACTGTGTGCTAGGACCCTATTACTGAAGCATCTATATGTTATTCAGCCATTGTTAATGATAATATTTATATTTGTAATGTGTATATTGTATCTGATAAGCTGTTTTAATAGTTTGAATGACATAATTTGCTACAGGTGTCCATTGAATGGCAGATATCTGATGTCTGGTCAGAACAGATCTGGCAACATGATGAGGATGAAGACATGCCATCTGGACTGATAGTTTATATTAAAAATATATTACTAGTATATTGAAATAAAAAAAATAAGATGCAGCTTTTTTGTTGGATGGAAGAAGGGGAAAGCAGCTTTGAGAAGAAAAACATTTGTTGGGGTGAACTCACAGAGAACAGCATGTTCTTCTTGTCCTGGTTCACGGCTCGGGGGTCTGGGACGGCATCAGTGTGTTTGATCACACTGACGGACTCACCTAGGAGATACGACTCTTGTCAGGTGGGTGGTCAGAGAAGAAAACAGGCATCAAGAAGGTGATTTATTTTGTTATGTAAGACCCACCAGTAAGAATGGACTGGTCCACACGCAGAGTTGTTGACTTGATGGAGATGATCCTAATGTCAGCTGGCACTTTATCACCAACTAGTGACACACACACACAAACACACATATACAAAGAGATACTTTATTAACGTTCAGAGACTTTCTTTATATATTCTTTAAGATTTTCAATGACAAACAGCTTCATATCAATCTGACCGCAGCATTAAAACAAGATGGAGGGAGGAGGGGGCTGATTGACTGGTTTTAGCACTCTGGATGGGTAGTGTTGTTATTGAAAACTGATACCACAGTCAGAGGGAGAGAGAGGGAGAGAGAGAGAGAGAGAGAGAGAGAGAGAGAGAGNGAGCGCGAGTCAATATTAAGTGTATTTATACTCAAGCTTGGGTTCTTTTTTTCTTCCCACAGCAAGTTCCTTCAGTTCCCCTCCACCCCCTTTTTTCTGTGACTACCTTAAAAGGGCTCATGTTCATTCTCAAGGACATCAGTATCCCTGTACACACACACACACACACACACACACACACACACACACACACACACACACACACACACACACACACACACGCACGCATACACACACTAAGATCACACACATGCATATAAGTCTGTTGAAGCATACGAACAGACAGAGATCCAGTAGCTATAAAACCTCTTTAATTTACTAGATGGTTTTTATTTTCTTTAGTTGAAACTATTCCTTTTTTATTTTATTATCTAATCTTTAACTGGGTTGAATTTTTTAATACTTGCTGCTAAAAAATGTTGAGAAATCTCTGATCAGCTAACATCTCAAGGTACCCCCTGATTTTTTTTTTATTCTTAGTGTATACTGTATAATTCAGCTAGTATCCACTCTTATGCTTACCACTTGTGATTTACATGCTGTTTACATACAGTAATAAGTAATCTCTCTCACACACAAGACTTTTGTTGCTTTTTAATTGTTTTTCCATACAAAACAATTTTAAAATAAGACAGTTATTATGCCCCTATGCCAGCTGCTTCTTTTGCTTACATGTCTCCTTTCCTGACTGGAAACAACTGTTCAGTAGACTGGTGTCTCAGTTTCTAATGTTTCTGCTCAGCTGTGTTGTACGATCAGAACTAAATTAAATACACTAGTATTTATAGGCTCATATTGTGGAGTATGAAGAACTGACCAAATACTTTCTCCTGTCCTCCTGTCAGTTGTGAAGATAGAACATGAGTCCACCAGTCCACACAGACATAGAGACACTCAGATATCAGCAGTCCCACTTTCATCTTTCATGCTGTATGTATTTAGCAAAGTTGCTTGGAGTAATACAGTAATATGACTAAACACATTACTATGTTGAAGGATTTTAATGTAATGTTTTCTTCCATATTTCAACCTACAGTAATGTTCTTAATTGTGAGCCAAGTGTATTTATTGTCTTGGTTGGGTAAACCAATTAGATGTTAAAATATACTCTGGATATAACTATTGTAGCCAAATCATTTAAATGTGGTTTCAGTGGTTGAATGGACTCTGAGTAAATACATCAAGTAGGGCAGTTAGGAGAAACTTTACATAATAGGGAATCATACCGGAAACCTCCACCACATCACCAGGAACGATCTCCCGGGCCTTGATCCTCTGCACACTCTTCCTGTCCGCCCGGTAAACCTTGCCCATCTCTGGCTCATACTCCTTCAAAGCCTCAATGGCACTCTCTGCATTGCGCTCCTATTACAATAAAACACACACAAAAAATGTAGTGATGACACCTCTAGATAAACTGGGCCTGTATTCACTTCAGGACAAATAGTTCTATTTCCCACATATTGCCCAAAATCACAAGTTTACGCTGGTTATGCTTTTCTACTTACAAATGATCATAACATCATCAGTAATGACATTCTCATACATTTGACACAATCATACACAGATATTTACATCACATTACATTCACTCACATATGTTGCATAGGCTAGGTGTATGTGTGCACATGTATAATTCATGGCAATGCATAATGATTATGTGCATATATACAGGTATTCTTAACAAGTATGTATGTTAGTGTATGTATGTCTGCTTCTCCATCATATGTAGACATTTTTTTTCATTGTTCCACCCCACAATTACCATTTGCTGATCCCACAGAGGTGATTCTATCAACAGATTTTTTTCCAACTCATGGACAAGGTTTAGCTGTGGTTCAGATTTTTCAGACATTAAAAGAAACAATTTGATAAAAGAGTAATTGACAAACTTATATACTTTTTCAGAATTACAGTGGTGCCATTTTTTTGTTCCTTTATTTTCAGAACTTGTTTATTTATAAGAAGAAATAATGTTATCTCCTAGAGTATTTCTGCATTTTTTTCAAGACTATCAATAGTGTTGAATAAACTGGTATCAGTTGGTAATGTTTGATGTAATTCCTGTTTTATTGTTGTATTTCATTGCAATGTTTTTTTTGAGAGAGAGCGCAGGTGTTATGCTTTTTATTATCTCTCTAATGTTCACCATTAAAGATATTCATGGAAAGCATGCACACTTGCTCAAAAGCACAAATTAAATTAAAAAATTCACTGCCATATGGGTCTTTGCAGATCCATAACCTTTTATATTCTGATGTCCTTTTACACCATAATGAAGACTTGCAGCTATTCATCACTTACATGATACAATGTTATAAAAGTAATATTTGTTTAACATTTAAAATTTTAGTGTTGGCAGCCAGGAACTGACAGGTTGATGAGAGAAGTAAAAAAGGCTTGTGGTTTCTTCTAAGGCTACCCCCCGACTGCCTCAAAGTGTAAAGCCCAGCCAGCCGCCCTTGCTCTCTCCATTCTCCCTCATACCCCCCATGTGTGAATCCTTGTGCATAGTTTCCAAATGACTGCCACGGGATTGATATGAACCCCTCCACCATGCACACACACGGGCCTGTGGTAACGTGATCGTCCCACTGTATTTTTACTGTGGATTGCACAGTGTGGATTGTAACAAAGCAGAATGCATTCTGAGCTTTCAAGGAAGGAAGGGTCCCAGTCCGCCTATCCCCTCCTCTCCCCTCCTCTCCCCTCTTCTCCTCTCCTCTACTCTCCTCCTCTGTTCGGTCTGTTGGCTTAACCTTTCACCTTTTCACCTCCTGTTGACGTCATGCCACTCATTCTGGCTTCTCTTGACTTTCAGCTCTCAGCCACAGCTCTGGAAGGAGCGTGTGCTCGCCATAAAGGACAAAGGACTGCGACCTGAACAGGCCTCTGCTGTGTGTGATTTATTATGTACTGTTACTAAGTATAAGAGTCTATTTAGGTGTGTGTAAAAGACTGCATTCAGGGACAGGTATGTGTCCTTGTGGTTGCAATTGTTCCTGTGCATGTGTGTGTGTTTGTGTGCGTGCGTGCGTGCGTGCGT
>JANJYP010075393.1:0-14615 GCA_024605115.1 Rastrelliger brachysoma
TTGTAACAGCCATTATTAATGTTACCATTCGTATATATGAGGTTTATGTAACCTAACTTTTCAAAGATTAATCATCACTAAAACCACTTTCGGAGGTTGGATTCAGCTGGGTGCAATGTTTGTTAAATGAAATAAAGAAAAGATAATGAATTAAAATAGAAGATAAATATTGATTTATACACTCATACCTAAGATGTTATCTTTCATACAAAATATGAGGAGAAGGTTCAGGGTCTTAAATGTGAAGTGGATCTATAGGGCTTTTGTAATTATTGAGCTGTTTAAGAGCTCTTAATTCTCATATAAATGTATACCATGTCTTTCCAGCTTGTTACCATGAAGTCATTGCAAGATACTGCTTGAAAATAAAATAGACTGTGGATGTGTATCTGAGGAGATAGGTAGTCCGTTTTAGGATATGGTATAGGAACAGGAAGGAGATTTGTGCCTAAGGATCTCAGATTGCACACATACTTGTGAGACATTCAAAGTTCAGGAGAATACCTCTAGGCCAGGCAATGCAAATAAATGAGTACAATCTTAGACATCACCTCTACATCTGACATCCAGTGAAGAAATGTTAAAATAGGAAAGATACAATGCCAATTTTAACTCTTTTGATAAAGACAGAGCTCTAGTAAAAAGAAATTTAGTATGGATATAAATTTTGCTCTCAGAGACAGACAAAAAGAATGACTGAAAAGCTTTTTAGTATGCAAGCAACTATATTTCAGTGTTGCAATGCAGCACTCTTGTCATTCATGCTAATCATCACCAGTGACTATGAGACAGAAAAAGCAATTCCATCACTTTACTCATCTAAAGCATACTCCCATCCTAAACTATTCCTGTCCTTTCTGTCTCATCCCAGCTATGCAACAGTTAACGAGTTCTGGCCTCTGGGTTGCAAGAGCAGCTGGAAGTGTACGTGTGTGAGAGGGTGAGGGAGCGAGAGAGAACGTAAGCAGCGGTTGACAGCTCTTGTAATAGTTTAGGGGCTATTCAGAGTGGACCTGCTGCACCTGCATCAAACCAACCTCCTCTGTTCAAGATAAAGGATGCTCCTGCTGTGGCTGGTTGAGACCATTCACTTTGGAGGAGATTACTGCGCTCACAGACTCTAATTAATCCAGTGTGAATCCACATGTATGAACATACAGTGTGCACCACCATAGGCAAAGGATATATGCGAAAAAATAATGAGTAAGGGGTTACAGGCAAGAAAGAAGGTTGCCATCAAAGGAGGGAAAAGGGAGCATGCAGGGGCAAATGGCTGCTGTTTTTCATCATTTTATGGTTCCTAATGCTTTAGACGCTATGTAGAGCATGCACATGAAACTGACACAGTTTTATTTACCTGCCCTCCACCTAACCTGCTAGGGGACAATGAACAGCTGCATGTGCACACCTGCCACAGACAGTAGCAGAGTTGACAGCAGCTCTTTGATGATGGGACACAGAAAAGGCTCTTTGGGTGCCCAAAGAAAATAACCCAGGCCTCCTGATTGATGCATGAACATAATAACCCAGATAAAAACTGCTGTGCACTCATCCGCATTCAATATTTCAGATGGACTTTACAGGCACGGCTGAGGCTGTTTCCACACCAGCTTTATTATTATTTGTGATACTGCAGTGCTTCATGGAGTAAAAAAAAAAGCAGAAAAACAGAGAAAACCAGTTGAAAGTGAAGGGAGACTCATCCAGCTGAGAGAAGACAAGCTGACACAGATATTTCTGTGAAAGAGACATGATGTTAAAGGAGGACAAATCTCTGGCTGTGCAGTTGGTAATTATTGTATGAGATACTGTACAAGGTCTATGCGGCTCAAACCCCCCACACGGGCTGCTGCAGAGAGGCCAGGGGCAAAGTGAGGCATTTACCCACAGGTCTGTCATCCTGACTTTAGCACAGCCTCACACTCAGCTTAATGAAAAGAGCACGACAATCATATTCAGAGGTGATGTATAGCAGCGAATGGTGATTAGAGTGCAGAACAAAAACATATAATCCCTAAGGTTTAAATTATGGGATTTAATTATAGCAACAGCTAAGCACACTTTATTCATGTCTGCTGTGTGGTGTCAAGTGAAATACATGTATATGGATTAAAATGACTCGAGGGAAAATGTATGCAAAGTAATGCAGAGACGGGAGAGATAGGCCTGTGTTTGCAGTGATACACACAAGGAGGTGGCAGTGGACCATGTGTATATTTCTGCACTCTGTCCCTTGATGTATGTTCTCCTTAAGGTGACTGTCATCCCATACCACATGTTTGCATTTAGTATCATTATGTTATATAGGTGTCAAAATCATTATTTGCACAAAAAAAAAAAATAAACAGGTTGCAGAGTGCTTCCAAGATTTTTCTGTGAGTGGAAAATGCGTGATCTGTAGTCTGAGGGGGTAATTGCACCCAGTCTGACAGACCACTGTACTGTTTGACAGTCTGGATTACAGAGTCTTTTGATCACAATTTAATTTAGCAGAATTTATTATAAGAATAATTCATGATGCGCAGCCAATTTCACCCTGATGGCCACATGATGAAGTCAAAATGATATTGAGGAGAGCAGAAATGAGGACCTACATGCAGAAATCAGGGAGCTCACAGATATGATGTACATAACTAAATGAATTACAAAATTAAGCCAAATTAAGCTGCACTGCTGTGCAAAAAAGTACAATAAAAAATATCATATAGCCTACATCAGGGGTGTTAAACTGATTCCAGAAAGGGCCATGTGGCTGCAGGTTTTCATTCAAACCAAGAAGAAACACGCCAGGCTCCACTCATTTAATCAGGTGAACTCTCTCTTTAGGCAGCTGATTGGTGCATGTGTGTGCTCTGGACTGTTTGGCAATTCAATCAAGGCCCCAAGAGAAAGAAATTTCTATTTTTTTTTTTTTTAAGAAAAAGTTTTTTGTGACAATTGTAGACAAAAAACATTAAATACAAATCTTAAAATGTGTTGGCTGGACAGAAAATGTTACATTTTTTCTACTTAAACAGGACAAAGACTACTTACATACAATGGGGCATTAATCCACTGATACTATTTACAACTTCACCTCAGAACAGTCCTTATCCCTGATTCTCTTTTTGAGATACAGAGCAAAGATTGAGGGTTTAAGCAGTGCTGCTCACTCACTGAGAGGACAAACCTCTGCATCTGATAATGAAGAGGCTCCCATGCTGAATTATTAATAATAAGTGCTTTTCTTCCATAGAACAGGGATCAGCACCCAACAGGGCTTCCTCTGTGCTTCCAGGTGCCTTCAAAAAATCCAGACAGCACTAGTTTGTTTAGCTGCAAATCCCAGAAGCACCATTACAGTCTTGTCCCATGGAAACTGGATCCAACCTAACAATGCTTGTAAGATCATTCCAAGGACCACTATGCTGTTAAGTCACTTACGAGGCTTATGGGGATGGGCTGTCTGGACTATGATGGTTCTGATCCCTCCTGCTGGACTAATTCAGATCTGCTTTTGATTCATGTACATTTGTGTGTTGTGATCATGGTATTTAATAGACTCAACATCTTGCGAGGTCTTTGTAAATGGGTTTCTGTTTTCAGGTCTCCTCATCTGATACTCTTCAACTCCAGTTGAGCATCGTATTGGTTACTTTTGACAAATATGAGAAACCCCTTTGGACAATTGTTTAAATTTATGATGGAGTTTTTTGTTGTAAGCCATAATGTCTTGTCATCACTACAACAGAAAAAAGTCAACATCATTCACATACATTCCCTAGAGGAAGAGGAAAGTGCAGTACTTGAAAACAGTACCTTTCTGTAACGTCTGTGTCAGCATTGCTGCATTCATTCTCTTCGCGACTGATCTCATATCCAGCTATCAAATGAAATATAATGTATAATGTACGAGCAAGCATTTTTTTTTTGCAGGTGTTCAGAAAATCTGTTGTCTTGAGGAACTTTTCCAGAAAATTGAGTTTAGAAATATTATTTTTCAACACAGATATGATACACTTGTTTCTTTTCTAACCTATGGGGAATTGTGGGAGTGTTGTGAGGTTATAAAAATGTAATAACTCCAATATTATTGTCATCCCCTTGGAATGTCTTCCAAAGTCTGAAACCCTTTGGTAGCTGTGCTGACATTAACTCTCACTTTCCTCTGTACTCCTAAACGACTCAAGATTTTGCTGATGTGAGCTGTCAGAGTGATAATTCCCCTTTACTTTGAAGAGGAGGATTTAGTTAAGTATGTGAGAGATTTCTGTAAACGGCTTTGTGCTTTTTCCCCTCTAACATCCATCTTAAAATGCGTGAAGTGATGTGAGCTGAAAGGAAGGTAACGTGGATGCCTTCTTTTCCCATTTTCGCTCCACACCTGGAAAGCCACAATTCAAGCCAGGAACAGAAATAAAAAGCATGTTACCCGTACGACAGTAAGCAAATCCCCGCTGGCTTCAGCTCAGGTGTGATTTCAAAGGGTAAGAGAGTGCTCTGGCACATATCCAAGAAAGCTTTGAGAAAGGTGCAGACCTCCCTTGGTCCAGTGCAGGGAGGCATGGAGTAACCTGAGGAGAAGCAGCAACTACCTGCCTCACCCTGACATACACCTTCCTCTGGGAATTCCTGACAGGATTCCCATCAAATGAGAGTTTCCAAACTTTGTTGTACCTTTCATGCCTTTGTTCTCTTTCTCTTTTTTTTAACTCCTAAGGTGTCTTTCTTGGGAAACCAATACTGCTTTTAGGCAGGAAGGAGAATTTTCCATCCTTCCATCCTGTCAAATCAAAACAAACAGGTGCTGCATGGTAACTGGTTATGAAAAGCTTCTCTGCAAATTCAGACAAATTACTGTCATCTGCTTCCCTGCATTTTGTCAGCACCCTGTTTACTTTTGCTACACCCCATCCTGTATTCCTCTCCTGTCGGCTTTGTGATGAGTCTGCCTTCCTTTTTATTTTTGAATATTTTATTTTTATTTTCATACTTATTTTCAACGATTATAGAGAACAAAGAACATCAAAGAAATCCCAATTCCCTGCTCTTTCTGTATAAACCCAGTTTATAGGGTCAGTTCATAGAGTGAAACACAAATAGACACCAACACATTGTTGTATCTTTGAAGAGGTATTTTGGCTTACCTGAAATGATCACATCCCTATGGTGGCATCAGTGATGTGCTAATGCTCTAGGTAAGGCTACCAAATTTTCAGAAAGGTACTGTATCCTTTTCTAAGACAATAATAGTCATCTTTTTAAGAGGAAAACATCTGTTTGTGATGAGTAAATGGTAAATGGACTGTACTTATATAGCGCTTGTCTAGTCTTTGCGACCACTCAAAGCACTTTCATCCATTCACACACATTCATACACTGGTGAGAGGGGCTACCCCAACCTAATCACCAGTAGGTAACTAACACATTCACACACATTCATACACTGCTGACACAGCAGCGGGAGCACTTCGGGGTTAAGTGTCTTGCTCAAGGACAGGGACTGTCATTGTGTGGACTAGGAGAGCCGGGAATCGAACCATACCTCTGGTTAGTGGACGACCGCTCCACCACCTGAGCCACAGAGCCACTGAGACACAGTCATAATCATAATGTGATGAGGTCAAGGTTGCTTGCTGATTCACATAGAACATTTTATCTTTTTACATTTAATTTAAAAAAAGTATTTTTTTAAGGCACATATGAACAAACCATCAGCTCAGTCTGGTTAAAATCCCACTGGTGTTGCCACTGAGCCCACAGGGAACAGCCAGCAGAGAGAGTGAGCAGCAGATTAGAAAGTCACCTCAACTCAGGTGACACCCACCTGTTGGCATAGTCACATCAACAGTATATGCTTTAATGATCCCTGGCTGCTACTACAGCCAGGGATCATTAAGCAAACTGAACCTTTGCCTTCTTTTTTTTTGGCATTTAAAATCTGAAAGTTGGAAAGATGTCCCCCTTGGTATAATCCTTTATGGGATTTTAGTGCAGAGTCTCTTGGGTGCAAAACCCTGGGGAAGGATGCCATTCTCTCCTCCTTTTGTTATTTTCTTTCTAAAACTGAAGTCATATGTGACTGAAAAAGCAGGAAAATGATTTTTAGTAAGTACTGCAGGTACATTAGCCCTATAAAATACTTAAGGGATTAAGGGAGAAACTGTTGGCACTGACACTTTGGAGACAATAGACATAACATCCCTTTTGATCTGCTTCAAGTATCCCTTAGTTACTATACCAAACTGTGAACCATAAATATATACTTTATCCATAGATAGGTAATTAAACATGTTAAATGACAGGGTTCACCAAGGCTCTATTCTGGCGCGTCTTCTGTTCAACAGCCAAGAAAATCCTGCTACTACATCCAATCCAATCCACTTTATTTATATGGCACAGTTTTAACAAACACAAGGTTTCCAAAGTGCTGTACAGTGAGATAAAAAGCACATATAAATAACGCAACATAAGCACAATAAAACCTCACAAAGGGTTAAAGTAAAATAAAATAAAATAAAATAAAAACACAATAAAATGAGATAAAACACAAATAAAATCAAATAAAATAAAGTGCACTGCCGGCCCAGGATAAAGATAAAAATATTAATAAGATAAGTAAATAAATAAAAATATAAAAGTATGCACACATATAAAATCATAAAATCAGCACACTACATGGTGTTGAACTCCTAAGAAAATAGAACTACATCAGCCTATGGAAAACATCAAAATATTACCATACCATATAATACCATACCAAATCATACCACATTTATGCATGGCCAAAATTTTCTTCATTAAAACAAAGACAGAATTTAAGTAAATGTTTCTGAAGCCATGAAAGAATGATTAAAAGTCAGCACTCAGCAATCGTAAAAACTACAAACCAAGCCAGAAATTTTGCTGTAGTTAGGGACACACACCTGAATTTTAAGCTAATTACAAAGTCAGCCTACTATCACCTTAAGAACATATCAAGGATTAAAGACTTAAGTCCCTGCAGGTTTTTTTTGGTCTAAGTTCGCACTAAGACCAAGAAAGTGGATCTTATCTCTCCAGTTCTCTGATCTTTCCCATCTATCAAAGAATTGATTTTAAAATACTTCTGTTGCATTATAAAGCTCTGAATGATTTGGGGCTAAAATACATTTCTGATCTTCTGCTACATTATGAATCATACAGACCTTTCAGGTCATCTGGGGCAGAAACAGTGTTTCTGGAAATAACTCCAAGAAAACTGCAGGTCTGCTGCAACTCTTAAGTTCTTCAAATAATTATTAAGTTCTTACACTGCACTTTACCTCTGTGTTATTACCTGTCTTATTGTATTTTAGCTGATTTTGTTTTCTATTTCTATTGTTTTCTATTTATTTTGTGCTTTGTCTTGATGCTTTTAATATTTTATGTAAAGCACCTTGAATTGTCCTGTTGCTGAAATGTGCTCAGTAAGCTTGCCTTTATCTTTATTTCACCCCTGCAAGTGACTTTAAAATAAATTCCCTTCCCTTCCCAATTCCCTTTAAATAAATTCAGGTCAAATTTGACCCAAATGACCTACTACATCAAAATGAGTCAAATTATAATAGTATGTAAGGGTTTAATCTTCTTAGATTTTGAAACCTGCAGAACCGTGTGTAGGTATGAGCAGCAAACTCAGGATAGAGACAGGGATTGTCTGAGGTTACATAAGACCTGCAGAGGTTTGATGTGAGATGAGGACAGGCAAGAAGGACAAGAAGAGATATACAAGAGAAAATAAAGAGAGAAACAAAGGAACGACAAGCTCAAAACTGCCAGCTGAAAGAGGTGCATCCCCAACCACATTAATGAATTTAATTTTCGACTCCCTGGTCAGACACATGATAATTATCATTAGTAGTAAGTAACCAAAATGATCAAGATAGTGACACAAGTTCATGGATTATATTAAATTGATGTAACAGGTGATAAGCAAAATTAAGAAATTATAAGGTGAAGTCAATGGTGCATCAATGAGTCAGTTGCTACATAGCTCTGCTCTACTCAGGTTGACAAGGACAGCAACATTTTTTCTTGCTCAAAGGCTGCTCCTCTGTTTGTGTTGGAGAATATCTAAACTCTCCTCAACACTCGGGGGAGGTACTCGCTCCACTGCTGTGGCTCCATGTCAGCCAACACTGCAGGCATGGTTAAGCTTTGAGTTTCAGGTGTCTGTAAATGTGGATGTAGGCAGCTTTGGGATTGCTTGAGGAATGTATTAGTTACATAACAACAAAGGTTGTGTTGCCTGCAGATCCATGAAGGATCAATGACACAGGACTCTTTTTCAGTTTCTCTATCCTGTACTTGAGGCCATAAGATGCAAATAGGCAGACTCTTATTATAGGTTTCCATTACAGTTACACAAACAGTGGACAGAAAACCTGAAAAACAACAACACAAACTCATAAAAGTAGTATGGGCAAAAGGGATTTAGAGTAGAGAATATGAGCCTGTGGGAGTGCGGTCAGGGCTTTGAACATGAACATGTCCTTGGGATAAGAGATGACTCTGACTTCATCATGACTCTCCACATCCAATAGTGCTGTGCCAGCGGAAACCCTGCTCTCCTTCACCCTTCTATCACAACAAAACACAGGGAATTCTCCAACGGCTCAATAAGCCCAATCAGGGATTCTCAGCTTATATCTTAGGGGCTGAATTCCATTAAAAGCAAAATAAAAACTGCATACAAGGACTATTCATCTCTTATTCAGCATGCATACATTACAGTTAAATTGTGGTTAGATTTAACTATCTTGTATTTAGGATAAAACACAATGTACATAAAAAAATGCAGTCTTACAATAAAATGCTTTTATCCTTAATTTCTGAGTCAGATTATAGTTTTCTGAAGTCACACTGAAATAATATTTGCAGAAAAAAATTGACAATGATCTATATTAAAGGATAGGTTCAAAACATTTCAAATGTGTCCTAAAACAATAGTCAGATGTCCAAACAATTATTGACATGTATTTTTTCTATAATGATTCCTCATTATTCATACCTGTCATTATTCCCTCCAAATGCGTTATCAATGTAAAAAAGTTCAAATACAATTTTGCTTAAAACAAGGACTATGGATCTTTCCTCCATGACTTGCATTGGAAACATATTAGGAGGAATATGAGCGCTTACACATGAGTTTGGATATAACATTAGCTAACTGTTGCAAAAAAGTAACTTTTACATTTTATGTCTTTAAAACAGAAGTGGAAGGCAAAGTCCACCTCTTATTTCTTATGGTTGGACATTAGATTCTTGAAGCACTCCTCTAGGAATTTCAAAGCATGCTGGGTGGATAAAAGTGAGATGTGTGGAGCTCAAAGCAGCACCCATATGCTTTAAAAGATTCAAAACCACTACAAAATGGCTCCTCAAACTGCTAAAAATCCCCCTTGCCATCTCTGTTTTATGGTAATCAAAAGTAACATCTGTGGTATGAGAAAGCCAGAGGCCAAACAACAGGCCACTGGAAGGAATGTGATTGTGTTGTTCAGTATAAATACTTTCTCTTACATCTTTTGGTATGTGAAAGAGAGTAATGTTTTAATTACATACATACCTAATAAATGTATCACAAATATGTTCATCTTACAGTTTCAGCCTTGAAATAGACTTCCATTATGCAGAACATGAATGAAATATTTTATTGTAAAAGAAAAAAAAGCGAAATATATAACACTGCTACAAGGGAGGGAAGCCTGGTCTTGCAGCTGAGGCAGGGTCCCCACTACAACTATGTAAGTTCATGAGAAATAGCCTGGTAGCTTGAAAGAGTCATAAATGGTAATTGTGAACAGGGAGCTGCAGGGAGTCGCGTTGGAAACACATCCTGTAATGTTAAGGCCACAGGCTTGAGTTATTGTGCGACGATGTGGTTCACTGGCTCAGTGACTGAAGGAGAAAACCCTTCAAGCAATCCCAAGCAAGGGCAACCTCCTCAGCAATCTAATACAGACTGCAGTAATATTCCCGCACATGCATAATGCAATAGCTAAATTTAATAACAGGAGAAATAGAATGACAAGTAAAGACTGAGCTTCATAATGGTAATGGTCCACTATTATAAGAGCAAGGGAAGGTGCAACTGGGAATTATGAGGTTGCTGCACTGTGGTTGACTCTGACCCTGCAATCACCTTTCTCTAATCCTCACATTACAATTATGAAATCTATGAAAAACACCTACAGTGTACATCCACAACTCCAAAACTTGAAACACACTTCACACTCTGATAAAAGTGATCAGTTTGTTAGTGTTTCATATTTTTGAAAATGATTTGTTTGATATTTTAGAATCAAATCAAGTCCTGTTACAACATCAGAGAAGTGTGAAATAAATATACTAAAATATTTGGGAACCATACAAAATATTTTATGGTTCTGATACTGGAGGTTATGTGCTGATGGTATCCCTCTTTCTTCACTTTGAAGACCCTTAATGAATTAATTTGATATTTTGGGAAACCTGAGTAATTATTGATTAAATATATGAAATAACAGAATTAGCATTCTCGATGACTAAGGTGAGATGAGTGATCACATTGATTTTTTTTATGGATTAAACAAATGAGATATGTATATTTTGTTCATTAGTGAACCTGAGATTTGCTGGTATGTGGGTTTAGTTAGCTTTGGATACAGCCATAACCATCGCTAGCACTGAATGTATATACATTTATATATCACTTTCTACTGCTATGCAAAAGTGAAGGTAAAATATCTCCTTTCAAGGAGCTGCCATCTTGCTTGTGTGAAGTAACTTGCAGCCAGAGTCTGCAGTTGAGAGCTGAGTGGGACAACCCCTCCTCAGCCATCCTGCCACCTGATAAGAGGTTTGAGAGTGACTGTACAGCCGTCAACTATGACATTATGCAGACAGCCAGCAGGGGGTGATATTTTGGTTTTACTATTGAAGACCTGACAATACTATACAGTATGTCCACAGTCAATGGTTTTTAGTATCTGTGCTAAGCTAAGTTAACTATATAACTTGCTATTGACTGTAGCTTCAAACCTTCTTTTACTACGAGCTGTGAAATGACTGTTAAATGGTGTGAAGCACTGAGAACTATTTCTCTCTAATAGGATGTTAGCGAAGGTATCACATTTTGACAGATGGTAAGAGAAATCTGACTGAGAAATACTTGGCTAACACAAGAACCAAAGAAAAACAGAACTAAATACAAATGGATGGGTGGACTCCATTGACCTCAAAGTTGTCTTGCACAAATGACTAAATCATCTCATTTGCTGCCTGAGGCGATTATTGGATTCAATTTACACAATGGAGAAAACAGGAAAGATGAGACTTTCAGAAGCCAGAATGCTATTATATTGTACCCTCTAAAAATTATGTTTGCAGCCACCCTAACATTTAATGTAGGATCAAGAGAAAACTACTCAGAGTCTGTGTCATGAGAAATACAAAAAAATACATCTAATATCAATCTACATCTAATACATTAATCTAATGCAACATCTTGTGGAATGCGATACATTGCATGGGGCTTATATTATGGTCGTGATCCCTCTTTTTCCTCTTTCACCGTTATAATTGAATGTGACTTTTGCAAGAGGTGGGTCAAATATATAAATTTTCCAAGCACAGGCCTTTAGTTTACGTTCCAATCTCAATAGATACATTTTAGTGCTCTGGTCCTTATTTGCTCTGTACTGGGATCAGGATCAATATACTCTAAAAAAAGGGGAAACTGTGCTTGGTTAGAGCAAGATAAAGTGAGTTTTCTGAAAATGCATTGATTTCTTTGGAGAGAAAATAATGTTACTGATTAAAGAGATTGAAGAGAGAGTAGAAATGGAAATCATAAATTACTATGCTGATTTGATTTATTTTATTCAGTTCAAAGTTTCAGAGTTTCTGACTCTGTGACTGTTTGTTCACTTTTTTTTCTGAGCAGACTGATTGTATTACCATTCAAATACCAAGTACATCTACTGCTGCAACATTTGGTGCTGATTGTGACATACAAGCAGTCCATATGGAAAGCTCTAAGTCACGTTTTTCACATGTGCGTCACCACTGTGTTTCCGCTCAGTTCCATAGGACCTGCTGCTGAGGACAGACGGCTGAATGCAGCTCAGAGTTGGTGTGGATTGAATTAAAGCTGAGCTCAGACTCATTACTTTTGAGACGATTTATCCTTGATTTACCCCTCCCGACAATGGTTGGAGAAATCTGATCTGGGACTTTGGTTGTACTGATGTTCGACTCAGACTATATGGTAATGTGAAGGATTTACAAATTGTGGATTCGTTAGGACTGCCCTGCTAATTTCAAACACATTTGATATTTAGCATTTAAAATCTGGTTGAATACATCACTACTTCTCAACTGGGACTGCAATAGCCAATGAGAGAGACATAATTATCTTGATAATACCAGTAGTTTGTTATATACCATTATTTTTGTATCTTGTAGTATGTGTATGCTTGAGATTACATTTTCTCCCAATATGTGTGTGATGCAATCGATATTGCTTACATGCCACCATATCTGTAATCACTGAATATTTTAAGCTAAGCAAAGTTCAGATGCACTTCAGTACATATGAATATACAGTAGCTGTTTTGTACAGTTCAGTACAAAACTGGCTAAAAGAAGTATTATTTATGTGGTTCATATCTTAGGCAACTGCCTACTTGTGACACCCCATGATCATTTCATGTTGTTTCGCTGTCTTTTAACAAGCTTTGAACTAGGCAGTGACATGCAGGATATGACAGCTGAGCAGGTAACAATGCACTCAGTCACCAGTGCACACATTCACCAGTAAAAATTGTTTGGTCAGTAACAACAGGGATAAGTGCAGTCAGTTCGGTGTAAAAGATTCAATCATGAACCACATTAGAAGAAACTTAGCTGACTGAACTAGAAAACTGTCTGTCAACACATCCTCATAATTGAACAGCTATTCAGAGCAAGTGCAGGTACAATTATACAGTGTACTGCATAGCATCCATAACTGTTTAAAATTGTTTTATACTTTTTAAACATTTTTAAATGTCCTGACGTGGTTTGAAACATGACACTCACAGTTGGAGATAGGAAGCTAAATCCATTTTTCTGTTGTCCGACCATCTAGTCATCCACAAAGCCTGGCAACACTCACTTCCCTGGGTCATAACTACTACAGCTTCTATGTATAATAATATAGGTCTTTTTTCAATCTACACTGTTTTTTTTACTGTTTGTCCTCTATATTGTTTTTTCTTGTGAGTACAGGCGGATCTTGTATTTCTGGTTCTTAACATTAGCTTCTATATTGGATAATTCAATATTTTCTAGTCAAATACAGATTCAGATCTTTGCCAGTTTTGCTCACCATAACATATAGTTATACTAATAATATGCACACTTCCTTACAGAGAGTCAGCAACACTATTTTCTGAGGGTATAACTATAATTCAAAAATACAGACAGAAGTCTACAAATTAAATATCTATTTTTTCTTTAACTGTATTTTTCAACTTCACAGTTAGCTTAAATTGCCCATTAACACTACAACATGTCTCTGTTACCAAACTCTCTCCTGCATCAGAGGAATAAGAAGTCAAATCCATCTGGTACTTGACCCCAAAGGCGATTAAACAAACATGACCTCAATCTCTCTCCTNAACACTACAACATGTCTCTGTTACCAAACTCTCTCCTGCATCAGAGGAATAAGAAGTCAAATCCATCTGGTACTTGACCCCAAAGGCGATTAAACAAACATGACCTCAATCTCTCTCCTGCTAGCTCCTTGATATCTGCTGGCAAGCCACCTGTTTAGCTTACTGCTAATTTGACACTCTCAGGGGAGATGATAGATGTGTGTTTGAAAGCCAGTTGACAAGAGACTCCTCAGTGTTTCACTCTGTACTATTGGTATGCAAAACCCCCTCATGGCCTCCAGCTATATTGAGAAAAATATTCACACTGAGTTGCATGTGAAGGCACTTGCATACAGTGAGGGAACAGTTATGTCAGTGGGGGTTTATTCTGTACGGGTGTCGACAGGAGAAACATACTGATATTATGTGCTATACATCATTGGATAGAGTATAAAAACCTAGTATCAACTTGGCATCTAACTTGATCTACCGGTCTTCTGATCAGATGCTTTCGTCCTGCAGATCCATTTACTTTGATCTTCACACCATCCCAGCTCTTTCTCCTTTTAGCCTTGTCTTCCCCAGCCGCCACAGAAGGTCACGGATATGCAGCAGATCTGATCACACTTTATATGTCAGAGAGCCTGTGAATTGTCTTTATTCATGAATTCACAGCAGTGAGAAACAGGCCTCTGGGCTCCACATGCATCAAGAGGAAGAAGAGAGGGAAGATCCCTGAAAAGCTGAGTTCAAAGCTAAAGCAGGCCAAGACTATGGCCCAATCCCAATGTCACCCCTAAGCTCTGCACCCTAACGGACTTAACTAACATCCCTTGGTAAGCACTTCAGTGCAAGAGGCTGCAAGGTCTTCAAATGGTATAAATGGCACATAACGACTTCATGCTACCTTGGCAACACTAAATCATGTTACATATGATCATGGGTTTGGGAAATATTTTATATATTTTACTTTCCTTTCACTGCTTTGAGGTT
>JANJYP010075398.1:0-13835 GCA_024605115.1 Rastrelliger brachysoma
TGACAATGCCTGCACTCAGCATACCCCAAATAAAGTGTGTGGTGACAGAAACATTAACACAAGCCACTGAGTACCTCTGTGATTTTAGTGAGCGCATCTGTCAACCAGAGCCTAGAGGAGTAAAAAGCATATTTCTGAACTTTCAGTGGTTGGTGTTTGGGTGGAGGATTGTGACAGTCAACATCAAAACAGTAAAAGTAAAGCTGTGATTTATTGAATGTGCCGCTTGTGTCTGCTTTCATGTTTGCTAGTGATACATTATATGACTTTTCCTTTGCTTTCAAGAACATGGCGATGCGAATGAATTAAACATGTTAAGCAGGAACAGGTCTTTCTCTGAAAGCCTTACCCTTTTTATGATAACCCCTTTTTAGACATTCATTGGACTTATCACAGTGTATAAATAGGACAGAATTCATTATTCAGGGGAGGTTTCAGTGAAAAATTAATAGTTGTCCCCGGAGGAGGGTCTGTGGCGCTTTGGAAAAGGAAAACCTTTAAAGTGTACATGCACAGGGGGGTCTGGGCAGAGTCTGCCCCTCATACTGAAACCTTCAAAATGCTACACTACACACTGATATTGCAAATATACATTTTCTCAGCACTAATGCCTGAGACTAATACCATATACAGTCAGTATACATGTCTAAGCTGGCCTATATTTTGAAGATTGAGAAAGAAAAAGGAAGAGAGAAGGAAGATATGGCATGAATGTCTGGTTCTGACACTGACACCTCATATAGATTACACATTTTCTGGATTGCCTGTTGTTGGAACACTGGAACTTCAGCTATTGACATTTGAAGAGAGACCCCTCTTTTTGTGACTGAACACACTGAATGTTTCCACCAAGCTATACTGCACACTGTGTATGTAAACACACGTCCATGAAAAACACAACAAAACACTCCTACTCTTAGCTCTGTCATATAAGAGATTACAATTTTCACCGCGCTCAGATCACTCACGCACTGAATCCATGCTGCCGTTGGTGCTGAGTGGTTTTCAGCCTGCCAGTTATCTGTTGAAAGATGGGCTTCACGATGCCTTTGTATCCCCTTCCTATCTGCCAAGCCACGGAGGCAATAACAGTAATGTATGGCTAAGGGGAAAACAGAGCTAATCATCAATGACTGCAAGATATATAGCATATGCAGTGGCACCTTGTTTATTACCCTCTTCTCCTCCTGCTGAATCCACTGGATATACAGACAGGCCGCCAGATCTGAGAGCTTCTTCAATGTTAATTTGATTCATTCTTGTTTTCCATAATAATTGGGGGCAATAGGTCAATGTGATGAATTTGCTTGTTACATGACACAGGATGTAGCACAGCATTGGTTGCTCTACAGTCTTTCTCATCTGTCCTCCATCATGTGAACAGAGACTTCATTTTTATTAGCTGTTGTTGTTATACTGGCTCCTAATGCAACAGGTTTAATTTTTTTAAGGACCACATCAACTTTTAATTTGATTTAAAACTGAAAGCAAAGAGACATTTACATATTTAAATAAAATTAATTCCCTAAAAAGATCACAACTGTTTGTATAGATTGATATTCTTGCAGGAACAATCAGATCTTCTTCCAAATATCAGATAGCTTTGTCAAGTCCCACTTAATCAGCCTATTTTCCTTGCTTTTTTAATCTGTCTGAAATATTTTCTCTTCCTTTCCATTCCATGCTCTTTATTTTCATTTACTAGGCCTCACATTATCTGTACAATATGGAAATTTTAGACATTCACCAATGTGCAATGAATTTTAAGGTGCATTCACTTTTTTTAATCTTATAAATATGCATTTATGTATAGCTTCCTTGTCAGTGACAGCACACCTACAGTATATCAGCAATATTGTCCGGTGTCTGCACAAGTACAGATTCACAAAGAGGAGAAATGAATGTCTGTCCTTGTGAGAGATTTTCACCTTAGAACGTGTCAGTTTATGTGTGTGTGGGTGTTTGCGTATGCCCTTGTGCATCTACATGAGTGAGTCTTGTGTTTCTATCCCCCATAGAAACTCTGTGTCTCCTCCTCTGTGTGTCATTGTAGTGATGAGCGCTGATTGCAGATTGTTATGGTGTTTGCACCTCTCATCTATCTGGCCCACGCTGCGTATTTGGCCAGGCCTGATTGTGTTGATGGTGACACCGGCATCTTGTTCATGGGTGGCAAGGCCCAATAGTAGTCCAGACATAATGAAGAAGATGTAATCAACCAATGTCACACACAAAATGTCAAGTGTCAAGAAGAACGCTGTTTCTGTTCTACCTTCCTAACTGTGTGCTCTCTGTTGATGGAAATCACAAAATTGTTGTTGATGCAGGATTTTCTTCTTTGTAAACATCCTTGAGGCGGTATGATTTTTTTCTCTCCCTTGGACAACAAATGTGACTTCAAGATAAAGCAATTTACATTAAATTTGCTCTGTACATTGTGTTGGTGTTGTATATGCTCAGTGAAGAAATGGGTGCTTCAACCTACAACATACTTTTAATCAATGATAACAAAAAGAAAGAAGCAAGTGCTTGGCACTGGGTTGTTCAAGGGATCCTTTCTCTCTTTGTGCACTTTGTCCTTTCCCTGTGCTTTGTTATTTGTTTTGGTGTTCTAATCTCAGCCAAGTCAATAATATTCTTTGTTGTCTGAAATTGTGTGTCGGGAACAAAAAGACCTCCTCCTTTTGTTGAAAGTACCTGTCTGTGACTTTTCACTCTCTCTCAGACTCCCAGATAAAGTAATCATTAGATGTTGTTTTCTGCCTGCAATTACTTTCAGTTACAATGGGTCAAACACTAAGAAAGCAAAAAGGGTCGAGAGAAGACAAGGCTAGATGGATTATAGGTGAGGAACTGTATAGGTCCCACAAGTGCTGATAAGTACGTATGCGGCCTGGAGACTCACTGTTGTCAGCGGCGTCTCTGTAAATGCATCAAAAGTAATTAGTCTAGAATACAACCTCACTTCCCTCTTATCTGTGTCACATTGTCTCCTATACAAAAGGCTATTCATTACATCTTGCACTATTTGTTTTAAAAAGTGAAAAAGAGGAGCAATGGATTTGCTATTTCTTATTTCTATATCACTTTGTTTCGCTGCTACACAGAACTGCTGTGAAATGTATGTTTTCAGTGAAGAAATCCTCTTAAGTCATTATTGTAGCTATCTAACACAGCTTACATCATGTAATCACTGGTAATGATGTCCTGTAAATGAAGTTTGTACAGAGATATTTCTATTATTTCATTTCACATCCTATAATACAATGTTATGAATAATGTTAATACAATTCTATGGGCAGCCTTGGTAAGCTGTCTGCCTCAGCATGGCTTCTTATAGATCTTAATACATGTCAGCTTCCTACATGGCACTGCTGAACTCTGTGGCATATTTGGTCCTTGCTTTCCAAAGAGCAAGCCAAGTTTTTATTGCTACAATGGAATATTTACTTCCTCCTCCACGTCCTTGTCAGCAGTGACAATGACAGCTCTTATTGCCTTCGCCGGGGATTATACTGTACCTCCTCCTGATAAAAGTAAAGAAAACCAAATAGCATTTGAGTCTGACATGCAGAGAAAAGTTAATTTTCAGACTCATTGCCATAGAGACAGGATTATTCTAGAGAAGTCGCAGACCTTGTCTCCAAGCCAACGTATTCTTATTTTATTGTTAAAGTACTGTATATGCAGAAGGAACGGCATAGTTTCCATTCCTTTTAAATCACAGCCTCTCAATATATTGAATAGAATATATTAACAAACATCATCAAAATTACGAATTGGTCACAAGTGTGCATCATAAAATGAGTCTTAGGAAAACAGGGAGGCTGGTGAAATCCATCAAGTATTTAAGTTGGCAGTTTCATGTTTGTAATTCAGTGAAAGTGAGACATTAGTCCCTCCTTCAAATGATGATTGCCAGATCTGTGATGAAAGTAATGGCATCTTCTCTTCTCAGTGCAACACCAAGGGGTTTTAATAGCGCTATTATTATTAATGACCATCCATTTGCTTATCCAAATTATACGTTTGGAGTGGGTATAAGGACAAGTGCAGTGATAGAGTCTTGGCAATTACAAACCTAATTATTTCTACTGAGATTCTATTTGTTTGAAAGAGTCTACTATATTCTTCTGTTTCTGCCTTTTGGTCTCCCTCCAGACACAGAGAAACATGCTTGTGTACCTTCTGGGTCCCTTTTTATCTGTCATCACAGCCTAATCACACAAGAACACATAATATGATAATGATAATATTTTGCACTCATGATTGCTGTAGTACTTGTGGTACTCCAATCCATGGTTCTACAACTCTTTATAAATGACAAGTCTCCATTTTGAAACCTCTTTTGTCTGAATTAAACCAAACTAATTGGCATTGAGAGGGGCACAGCTATTGGTTATAATGCATTGGGTGGTGAAAGGTGGGGTTTTTTTGTTGTTTGTTTGTTTGTTGGGTTTTTTTGTTTTGTTTTTTTAGGTACAATTACATGAACTTTTGCACTTTTTTGAATTTTGTATGACCAAAAATTGAGCAACAAGAAAACAGCAATAGTTGCATAGTTACAGTCCATTTATCTGATTTTTTTATTGTGGCAACCATAGGCTACTTATCATAGCTAGACAGTTTTAAATTCCAATACAGCATGTGACAAATATAGAAAACGCATGTAATTCAAATATGACCAGCAACAGGTCTCATGTGACTAAATTTGATGAATTTGATATGTATATGTTTAAAGCTGAAATACTGCAACCAAATAACACTGTAGAATGAGTTAGAGGNTTATTGTGGCAACCATAGGCTACTTATCATAGGCTTTACCTAGACAGTTTTAAATTCCAATACAGCATGCATGTGACAAATATAGAAAACGCATGTAATTCAAATATGACCAGCAACAGGTCTCATGTGACTAAATGTGATGAATTTGATATGTATATGTTTAAAGTTGAAATACTGCAACCAAATAACACTGTAGAATGAGTTAGAGGGCTAGTCCACCTTCCTGATCGCTGTTTGAGAAATTTAATGTCCTAGGTGCATGCAATTATCCTTTTAATTAGCAATAATGAGTTTGTGCATGCTGAAATAATGAGTTGAATCATGATATGTGTGCAGGCTTTAATGTGAAGCTCATCAAGATGTAACTAGCTCTGTCAGTAAATATCATCGACTGTCATGTTAAATATCTCATGCTATTGTACTGAAAATCTGTGATCAGGCAACCATTATACACCCTAGCTGTGCGTGTTTCTGCCTGTCAGAGCTTTTTTTTTTTTTTTTGCATTTGTGAATTTCATAGCCATCACAGAAAAAAAATCAGATTGATTGCATATCAATATAATAGTGTAGTTGAATAAGAGGCATCACACAATTGTCATCATTGTAGATATTTTGTTGGTAAGGTGCCACTTAAACAGCCTCATGGGATTGAGTCATGCACTGTTTATCATGGAGAAATGAAATCATTGTGATATTACCTTATTGCTGAAATATAACTAATTAGAAAGATTTTTATTCAGCGTTTAGTGTGGTCAAGCACAGGATGCTACACTAAACTGCAGTAAATTGAAAGATATTTATACTTTTTTACATTCTAAGTTTCTCATGTCTTTTTTTCAGCACAAATTACAGCTGTAAAATATTTTAACAACAAAAATGTTCAGAACAAAAGTTTTGTGTTGGACTTAGGCTTGATAGGACTGGATTGCACAATATTATATTATTAAATATATTTTATATTATTACAGGCATTCAAATTACTGTATCATATTCAATATTTAATTTCTAACATGGGCGAAGATTTTATTATGAACAGTAGGGTCATGTTCCTGCCAATATCAGTGTGTTGGTAGATTGTCTCTACTAATATTTGTATTGATTTCAAACCATCTAGCCATATTGCCAGAGTTCTTGTGCTAGTGTTACGACAAAGAGTGAGAAGAGATCAGGATATAATGATCTAGCAGCCCTTAACTTTTGTACTGTATACATTGTTTACTAGCAGCAGCCCAGCAGCAGCAGTGGAGTTAGTGAGATGGAGAACTGAAGCAATTAGTATTTAACGTCTTAATGTTCCAAACAAAATGACTTCACAGGACAAAACTAAGTTCTTTTGATATTGTTGAAGGCATTAATTGTAATCTAATTTGTGATTGTTACACAGATATGCTGTTTAATTAAACAACTTTATTACAGTTAGTGAAAATCATGACATCTGTTCCTTTTTAAAGCAGGACCAAACTGTCAGTAAATGTTAGTGGAAGAAATGTACTATTTAATGTCATTTCTCTCATTTTCAGTGAGTGGGTCATGAGCAAAGTTGTTATTGCATATGTGTCATTAAGATACAAGTATTATTCATGGGCTAAATTAGCCACAGCTTGTCAAACTGATGTGTTTGTGACTTCCAGGCATCTGTGTTATGAATATTCTGCCAGCAGCAGCTTGAACAGCACAGAAAAGTCAGGTGAACTACAGCCTGAAAGTTGAGCTCTAATGGTAGCGGCTGATGGGGGCAGCTGTGGCTCAGGAGGTAGGGTGGTCGTCCACTAATCAAAGGGTTGGTGGTTCGATTTTTGGCAGGCTCCTTGAGCAAGACACTTAACCCGTTGCTGCGTCAACAGTGTGTAAATGTGTGTGAATGATTAGTCTTCTCCCTGATGAGCAGATTGGCACCCTGCGTGGTAGGCTCAATCATCAGTGTATGAATGTGATATGTGGTGTAAAAGCGTTGACTAGAAAAGCACTATATAAGTACTGTCCATTTACGATGATGTCATGGTTACATCTTGCCATAAATTCAGAAGTTGAATAAAAAATAATACAATTGAAAGTTTTTGAGATAATTTTAAGACAGAACTGAGCATTGTGTCTCTGTAATGAAACTGATGAGTTGTGTCACCTAAATCCACAAACTGAAAGAAAGGCAGAATGTGAGGTATGATAAACTTACAGAAACAATTTACCACACGTTACCTACACGTTTCTATGCATTTATTTTGCTACTGTGTAACATTTATTGTGATAGCCTATAATGTTATTTTTAAATAATAATTTTGATCTCAAATTTATAGTTAAGTAGCCTATCAATAAAAAAAAAATCAGAAAACATTTCAGGCAAGTCAACAAAAGCATTCAGTAAACATTTTGTAGTGTCAGCTTCTTTCTAAGTGTATGAGTGTGTGGACATGTGCTTATGAAAGAGGAGCGAGTCATGGAAAACAAGTACACAAACACAATTATGTTGACTGTCTGACCCTACCCTAGTTAAAACCAACTCTACATCCTTGATTTCTAAATTAGAANCACACAAACACAATTATGTTGACTGTCTGACCCTACTCTAGTTAAAACCAACTCTACATCCTTGATTTCTAAATTAGAATATTGCAAGTATTTACATTATAGGGAAAGCGGAACCCCGCTTTGTGTTCAGTCAAATTATCAGCTGTAATTTCTCTGCTTTATATCTTCTTTCTCTTCTGTTTTTGTAAATAATCTGCATGCTATGCAGTATCTCATACCTGTCTTTAACAGTTGCTCAATGTTTATACAAGCTAGGTCAGCTGAAGGTGGATGCAGTGGTTTTCGATCTGCAGCTAGCCAAAGGATGTGTTGATGCTGCAGAACAAGATTGCTGTAGGCTACCACTGATATTGACCTTTTGTATGACCATACAATCAACTAAAGGCCCAGAACTGTGGCACTGTGGGGTGTCTAGAAATACACAACAAGATCATGGATAATAGATTACATTATGACAAAGCTGTCAAATTAGCCCACAGGATACTTTAAATCAGAGCATGAATTGAATACCACTTAATTTTGGGAACAAGCAGTCTGAGGTGATTGCAGGTGAACTTATATTAGATATTCAGTTGACTCCACAAAGTAACTAAATAGGAATTACAGGGGTTTTTTTCTCAACCATATCACCACTACTCAGTGAAGATGAATCATCTCAAAATGAGAAGAGTAGGTCTGATCTCAGTCGTGCTGTCTATTACACCCCATTGTTTGCCATTATCCCCACTTGTCTGCCATTCAGATTTCCTTGAAAGGAACGTAGAAAAGAATGTTCACAGCATCAGGGGATCCATGGCGTCAGTGATGTGTGATTTCTCCCGAAAGCTCCGCGGGGTAAAGTTGTTTCCCCTGAATACAAAAGACAGCGGCATCACAAGGAGGCTGCTGCATACCTCTAGCTGACGAAAGCAGCCAGAGCTGTCAGCAACATCACTCATGCCATGTTCCCACCCTCCCAAATCCACCACCTCCTATCCAAACTATCCTCCTGGAATAGGAAATAGCACAAGCCTATGTCTTTTGGCGAAGCTGGGTATGAAATATTGCATACACAGTTCTCAGGCACTGAAAGCTGTTGACATTGAGCTGCTGTGAGTTTAAGATGTGTGAAGTCACAGATTATCTTTCATTTGTAAAACACTTTATTAAAGATAACTTCACCTATTGTCTGTACAGATCAGTTAAAGTGAAGGATCAGGGAAGAAATCTGTCAAAATGCAATTGTGAATGTGTGTTATGTGTTATGATGTGAATGTGTGTTATGTTTTATGACCTAAGAACATTTGTGCATACAGGTGCTTTTTTGTGGAACAAGAAGTAAGTTTATGTTAATAGTATTACATCATCAAAAAAGATAGTACCCTGAAAAGGCACCACCAGAGAAACACTTAGAGAAAGATTGAGTCNGAGAAAAGGCACCACCAGAGAAACACTTAGAGAAAGATTGAGTCAGGGCATGGCCAAGACTTGGCTCAGCCCTATTGTGCTAGTTCAGAGAATGAGAAAGCAGCATCCATTTTTGCCTTAATGAAGTTAGTGACCCTCTGAAAGGTGACACATTTACCACCCAAGGGATTTATACACTCCTGCTCCAAGGCTCCAGTTCAATATGGAGAGGACAGATTTGACTCCATGTGGGCACTCCAAATATATCCTCACAATTTATACCAGGCGATTCATTTTCAGACTCTGCTCTCATAATTAAAGTTGACGCTGCGCTTTTCATCTGGTGTAGCACAGAAATACAAAAAAGTCAGTGCACTGGGCCATTATGCAATAATCTAGATAGTTTTGTAAGGCTGGACTGATAACATTAAGTTAGAGTGATCAGAATATTAATTTTCAGTCTGTATAATACTGTATTTTGGTATAAAACTATAAACAAATTGGCAAGAAGATTTGCGAATGTCTGTGGAATTGAATTGCACAGAGCATGCGTGGACGTGTGAGCATCTTGTGCGCATGAAAGAAATAGCGGTCCCAATGTACTTGGGTCTAAGGCTGTTTAATTATTGATAGCATTCTTACTTATGCAAATATACTAAATAATTTCTACATGACAGCTTGAAGCTGAGGCCTAGAGGACCGATGTGATGTTTGAATGAGGGCCCCTTTCCTTTGCATGGCCTCGGAAACATAACACTGCAGGCTCCTGGTTGCCTTGGTGCATACTGTTTTACATTCTAATTATCTGGCTTGACAGGCTTTATTGCCGAGGCTCAATGTTGAGGCCTCATTCCAGACTCATTCTACATGTGATGTCAGTTCAGGGATAATGAGATAAGATAGTTTGCGTGCTAAGCCTGTCCCAGTCATATCCTTATTCAGTTTCTAGATTTTTCTTCCCTCCCATGCATGCAATAAAAATATTGTCATTTGTAAACATTTATATTTATTGTACCTGAAAATGCTAAAGATGCTCCCTGCATTTAATGCTTTTTTGTTGATGTTTGGTGTCTTTATATGATTTTTTTTTCTTATTTAACCAAAATTATTTTGNGTTATATTTATTGTACCTGAAAATGCTAAAGATGCTCCCTGCATTTAATGCTTTTTTGTTGATGTTTGGTGCCTTTATATGATTTTTTTTTCTTATTTAACCAAAATTATTTTGGATCCTGAAATATCAAAAGATTGTAAGATGCACACACTGACAGTGATTAAAATAAACAATGCTTTGTAAGATGTTCATTA
This sequence comes from Rastrelliger brachysoma, assembly GCA_024605115.1. Lineage (NCBI taxonomy): Eukaryota > Metazoa > Chordata > Actinopteri > Scombriformes > Scombridae > Rastrelliger > Rastrelliger brachysoma. The sequence goes on from JANJYP010075398.1 coordinate 10,006, forward strand.
AATATTTAATACAGTAAAGGCAATCCGAGACACAAACAGCAAGACATTTTTTTCTGACTCTAATTAAGCTACAGGGAATTCATTGCATATTGTAGGTAAACAGACAGAGTCATGGGAGTACCAATGGAAATTAAATGCTCTGCTGGTGTTTTTCTCATTACAAGATAAAATGAAACATTTATCACTGACTTTCATTTCGCTAAAAGGCTGACATTTTGTGGGTCAACCTCTGATAAGACGACAACTTTCTTCTGTTTACATTATGATTCATGAGTTCACTCAGTGCTTTAACAGCAGCCCTGTAGAAATCATCACTTTCCAGCTGTATGTTTCGACCTGTTGGATTAAATTAAATATTGTTTTCCTCTTTTCTCTTTCTCTCCTTTCTCACAGCTATTGAGGTGAACCTGCAGAAAGCTTTGGCTGAGGCCTCTGAGACCTGTACCCAGGAGTGTCTGATACTGGGCCACTCTGACAGCTGTTGGATGCCCCCAGCCCTGGCCCAGTTCCAGAGTCCTGGCAGCAACAGCCCCACCTCCACCCCTACCACCACTGCCATCTCTGGTATGCTCCCCGCCTTTGGCTTCCAGCAGAGTTGTACCCGTGGAGCCAAAGCTAACATGGGCTGCATGGGGGTCATGGATGGTCGCCATACACTGGGCAGGTCTGTGCCTAAAAGAGATGAACTGGACAAAGGGATCAACCGACCACAGTTTTACAACACCCTGGACAGACACTGCAGTAGTAAGAAGGAGGATCCCGTCAAGGTCATCCCCCTGGCAAGCTTCTCCTCCCCTGGGCAGCAGACGCCTACCGGTGGGGGCAGCAGCTCCTTCTTACATGAGCACCAGTTGTAAAAGACAGATCTTCATTGGCCTGACATACATGTAACTCCATCCATAGATGGTTTTTGTCAGTGACTTTATGATCATGTATGTATGCGTACATGTGGAGGTATGCATTGTTTGAATAACTTTGACCAGCTCCAGCTCAATTTTACTAATGCAGACATCAGAATGGATTTGATCATGATGATGCTTTTCAGACAAAATCATATTGGATCAGGCTGACCACATAAGCATTTGAAAGGAACAACATATCTGATCCATGTACAATAAATAAAAGGTAGTTCTATACCAAAGTAGTTGCATCAGAGAAAAAAAAAATCAAAAATGCTTTTGCTTTGAGTTCAGTGATGTTTGCTTAGTGATAAGAAAGGGCAGTGTACACTTTAAGCTCCTTGGGCCCAGCTTACTGTGGAACTGTGTTCTAAAACACCATTTTCTAGCTCAGAAACAAATGCAAATACAGTACTTTGTGTTGAGTNTCAAAAATGCTTTTGCTTTGAGTTCAGTGATGTTTGCTTAGTGATAAGAAAGGGCAGTGTACACTTTAAGCTCCTTGGGCCCAGCTTACTGTGGAACTGTGTTCTAAAACACCATTTCCTAGCTCAGAAACAAATGCAAATACAGTACTTTGTGTTGAGTGAACTAAATTGGACTAAATGTTAATTATTAGCTCTGGGTGGATGATGTTTCTGTTCAATTTCTAGTGACGTATTGCTCTGTATAACATGCAGCACAAACTCCTTTGGTAATGGAAGATGTTTCTTTTGTCTTGCCTGAACATGTTTCAGAAGTCTATTTTGGTCAAGGGACTGCAGAAGGATAAAAAAAAAAAAGTCCACAAAGCATAACTAGGCCAATTGCAGACGGCACTGGTATTCTTTTGAATTCTTTTCACCACAGACTAGTACACAAAATAGAACACATACACACATGTATACCCATTTTCTGTAAGGTGATTGCTCCATCTATGCCAACTTCATTAAGAAACTCTTCAGAACTACCATTATCTCAGTAGCTTAGCCTTGAAAGGTGCTGGCAGATGCTTTGGAAACACACTCTTTGTTTCATTCTCTTTGTTTCTATTTCTCACATTTTGCTGCTTAGTAACTTTAGCACAACAACAGCTATGGAGCCAATTATGAAATTCTCAGTCTAATTACTTTGATGTGTGATCTTGGTAGCGACCTTCATTGTGGTTAGGAGGTTTGGAATTGCTCTCTTGGCTAACTGAAAACATGCTCTGTATGTACAGAGGCAATGACAAGGTGATGAGCACTCAAAAATAGCAGCTTTATTTGCACCCACTCTTTGCATCAGAGCATTAATATCTTCTTGCAATTTATTACTTTTGTGTGTTTTCATACATCTTAGTTTGGCAGCAAAGTTTTTATTATCAGTATGTGTTGACAGTGGAATGATAGACCAGCATGCAGGAATTTCTACAGGGCCCCAAGTCTATCTGACTATTTGATGTAAATGTTATTTTTGCAGTTATCATAAGATTAGGCATTGGTACTATTTGAAAGGACCTCCCTTCAGGCTTTACACATACACTGCATCACTGCCTGTTTGTGTAAATTGTACTGACGATGATAACTATGCCAGAATAACTTCCTACTGCAACAGATTGGGTACAGTATAATCTATTGCTACAGGAATAAGTGACTTTGCTGATCTTCATTTTTCTTTCCAGTAACATCCAAGCCAGGTGTCTACATCATCAGGTATATGATTCATGCGATTCATTTCCTTGTACCATTTTTGCAAATTGAGAACAGGCCTAAATCTATAATAAAATGTGGCATTCTTGAGAGAAGTTGCAAGGCAAATTGTTTGCATGCTCTTAGTTACCACAGCTATTCTCTCTGATACTTAGGGTCAGGATCCTTATCATTATAAAGAGGATTTACTGTATCTGAGACTCTGTGAAATGATCACTTAAAAGGTACAGTGTGTCAAGGACAAAGAAAGGGGCAACTCAATTTCACCTCAGTCAATTACAAAATTGAATTTAATTCATAACAACCAAAGCAAACAACTTAAATAAATGTTTCTATAAACATTAGTTACGAAATGTCCCTGTTCAGGAATTCAATTTCAGTTAATTTACCATGAATTTATTATTTTCCCCTATCATTTTTTATCTCATTTTATTGTTATAGGACAGACATGTATAACCAAATGACATAAACAATACATATTTAATCAAAACGAGCACATATCAAAGGGAACATTATCATAATGCCACTGAAAACTGAAATCACTCTTGAGAAATGATCCAAAAGTCAGAGACAGAAAAATCCCATAATGACAGAGAGAGCCTTAAAATCTCAAAAGTATTTTCGGTATCTGTTTACCATTTTATGAATAATGAGGGCACATACATATCTGGATCTGATTTTTTTTTTTTTTTTTTTTTTTTTTGAAGAAAAAAATGAGGTTTAAGAAATGTTTGATTCTTGTTCTTCCTTATCATTGGAGTGGTTTTAAATTAACACAGGAAATTGTGCCCTCCCTCACATCATGGAATATGTATTGGATAATAAACTGTCACACTGCAACAAAAAATTAGCCAATCACATGTGTACAGTATGCACAATATTACCTATCTGTAATCCTCACTGTGTTTTAACTTACTCTGCTGACATAGCTCTTCTGTACTGTAAAGTTGCAGTAGCTACATGAATTGAAAGGCAACTTCTTGATTAATTAACTGCATGAATGTACTTGTACATCATTAGGATGTTTCTTTGGATACTAATATGGATTTTTTTTGTGTACTAATGTCCTCTTTTATTTTACCATATGCACTTCTAAAGGTACAAATGACAATGTTTGACATGTTTATTTTTACCTATGAATGTGCTTTTTTTTTGGAGAGTAGGAGAGAGTGGGGATGGGAGATGGGTGTAGTAGGGGTAAGTTAGGCTCCTCCGAGTAAGTAGTGGATTTCATATTAAAAACAAACAAAAAAAAAAAAAC
>JANJYP010075408.1:0-15939 GCA_024605115.1 Rastrelliger brachysoma
AAAGTGGACAAAGAAGAATAATAATCCTTACAGATACAATACGTCCTAATTACATGAGCAATTAAAGTATGTTTGAGATTCAGGTTACTGTTCATATCTAAATGGTTTAAAACTGTCATAGGAAGATCTAGTAGTAGTGTAAAATTAGGGTAACCACATTTTTATCTCCAAAAAAGAGGACACCTGGTCCCCAGAGGAGTGGGGTTAACTGTCTCCCACACAACGCTGCACAATCACACACAGTTGCTCCCACTCCTGTGTGCTCTTATTTTCATATATTTTTTTTAAAAAAAACAGACGCCAGACAGGACGGAAATAGAGGACCTGTCTGGGAAAAAGAGGATGTTTGGTCACCTACTACTGAATAAAATCATGCTAACAGTAGCCGCAAGTGACAAAGGTGTGGTTAGGGTAAACCTTATAAACTATAAAATGTGGTGTAACAGTAGCACAAATAGCCACCATAACCACTATAACCAGTAGCTCGTACCAGATCATATAAGGCTCTGAAAGTACTGAATTGACCAAATAAATTGCTAGTTTATAAAATCAACTTTTGAAGATAAAAAGTAGTGTTACTCCTTTAGCGATAGTTATTGTGCATCCACAGGTGGTGGACATAAAAGACAGATGTTTTTTCAGGTTTTTTTGAAAGAATGGTTAGAATCAGCACTAAGTTGAGATTTCTAGACTTTTTCGTCACTAATATGGCTCAAGCTCCAAAGGGAGAATACAACTCGACAGCATCTTTCGTTAGACGTCTAGTAAATTCCAGATGTCTTTCAAACTCCACAGCCCTGGTTTGTTATACAAATGTTCTCCTTCAGATTTGTAGACACCCAGCCTAAGCCAAGTAAAGTCTGATGACATCTCCAGGGATATTTTCATAGACATTAAAAATCTTACTCCAAAGAGTCATCACAAAGAACCAAAGTCCAGACGTATTGTGTCACGAGCAGCTGGAACTCAATTCAATCTGTCATTGAAGTTTTATTTCATTGTTCTTTCTGTGTGAAATGTGAAACTTCNTGAGCAGCTGGAACTCAATTCAATCTGTCACTGAAGTTTTATTTCATTGTTCTTTCTGTGTGAAATGTGAAACTTCTTCTTTGTATTTAATAATAAGCCGAAACCTTTGTGATGCTAATAAAGGTATTGATGACTAATATATAAGCACACAAAAGAACTAAAGTTTCTACAAGCATCATAGCGTGTGAAAGTACATTATCATAACCAATGCTTTTTTTTTCCTTGTGTGAGTTACTAATCATTTGTAGATATCAATGAGATCTTGAATTAACATTTCTAGTTTCACTAATGGCCTGAGTGCTGCTTATGAGAAGTAAACTGATCTCTGTGTTTAAAACTGGAACTTCCCTTTTAATGTTGATTTCTCCAAAAGTTTTTTTTTTTTTTCGTAACAAAAAAAAAAAATTTAATGTGGAGTTTAAAGAGAGTCGAGGGTTAGCAGCTGTGCTTGGACTGGGACGATCTGTGTACCCTGAAGAGGAAACATCTAAACTTGGCCATTAACAGTCAGCACTTAGAGACAGTAAAGCAGGTGATTTACTATCTGCTGATCTAATCCTCACTGGTTATAAAACAGTGGTTTCAGCCTGGAACAAGATCAGGCAAGACCACTAACCTTGTTGACTTGATCAATCAAATAAAAATAATATAATAGCCTTAGCATATAAAACCGTAGTAGCTTATCTTAACACCTTATCTGAGCACTTAGGTTTAGTTTTGATACTGTCGCTATGATCATATTTTCTAGACCAAATGATTCAAACAAGATATTCAAGCTCTTAATGTGATTTATTGACAAAGCTTTCTGTAGTTCAGGCTTAATGTTCAGCAAACAGGAACTCTCACAACATCCTGCTGGACAGATGAATAGGGTAACAACGGTTCAGGAGTGGAAGAGACTTGGCAAACACTGCTACGCCCAGAAACACTTGAGCACTTGCACATTAAGCAAACTCCGTCACAAAGCTTTAAAGTCAGTGTAGTCTGAGTGAGTAATTAAAGCAGATAGTTTGTATCAGTCGAGGCTAGAAACTAACAGTGGGCTTCTGCTTGTGCATCAGATGGACCAGTTTACTTGACCTACGGTGTGAGACTTTTTGATTATGCAAAGAGGAAAATCAATAAACTGCGTGCGGCTTCTCTAATAAATCGGACTTGTCAGTGAACGAGGTGGGAGCACACAGAGAAGAAAATGAGATGTACTTACAGGCGCCTGGCAATTGGTCGTCTCCCCGACATCATACAGGATCACATCCTTGATGAAAACTGTTACAGCTTTCAGTATAAAGGACACAAACAAATGCATGTGGATGTAGTTTCTTGTGCAGTGCAGCTTCCTGTAAAAGAACACAAATGAACTATGAGATGATTTAAACTGAGGTTAAAATCAAGAAGGGAAAGCAGCAGGCTGAAAGCTCCTGATGAATTCCGAAAGATCAAAGACTTGAAATGAACTGTTTACATGACCAGTCCCAAAATTATCTGATAAAGTGTGTGTTTATGGCACCAAAGCACACAATCAGAATAAATACCAAGAAAATATTTTGGACTTCACTCGAACACACTGATTTAATTTATGAGGGCAAATGTGCACAGAAAAAATGTGTGTTTTAGCCGAGGAGAGAAGGCATTATAAATACTGACTACTGCGTTATGTTGTGCTGCTATCTAAATGTCTGGACATATTTGAAGCATTAGTCAAAAGGCATCTATATCTGTTTTACTGTACATGGATGTAGTTTTCCCTTGAAACATAGATTAATAAAGCAGAAGCAAAAGTGAAAGAACTTGTTACTTTAAAAGTCAGAATTCTAACTTTAAACTTAGAGCTTTTCAGATGAGGCTATAATCCTCTTCTGTACAAATAAACAAGAACAGATATAGAGTTTTTCCAGAGAAAATGTAAATTCTATCTCCTTCCAAACAAATGCCATCCCATACAGCTTATAATTGGGAGTGAATTGTGCAAACCCATTAAAGGAGTCATCCCAGCAGGGCTGGTGTGGTGACACACAGCATCAACCATCTGCCTGGACATTGAGCCTGCAGCCGAACATAAACAGCAATTGCTGTTCACATCCTGTATCTCTGCTCAAGACTCTAAACCATTGGTATTTCTTAACCACCAGGAGTAAACACACGTCTTATTGTTTAGCCTATAACACACAAACAGTCCGACTGCAAACGCACCCAGCTAAAGAGAGCGTGTTGTATATTAGAGGCCACATACACACATACTTTGACCACTTACACTTATCCTAACGATCAGTGCAGTCATGCTAACATACACATACACATACACATGCACACACACACACACACACATACTCTTTCTTTCTACAACCCCCACCACAGAAGGTGAAATGCAAACATGCTGTGGACAACAGCAGCCCGTCTAAGTGGTTTGACTTTATGGTTGCTTGCAGTTGACTTGCTTTGTTTGAGAAATGTTGCAACAGCTGATAATGTCAAATTTGGACAACTTGTCCTACAAAATCTGTTCTGGAGGCACTTTAATGTGTAAAAAAACACTGTAAAACCTCTATAAAATGCAGGAAATATGGTGCAAAATGAGAGTTTGACAGGGTTTTTTATCACTCCACATGCTGGAAAAAGGTGTTTGATTGCCATTATACAAGAGCATTAAGTAGCATTTTGATGGATCTTCTTACCGAAAGAGACACAGTATGATGATGGCGATAGTCAGAGAAATGAGCGACACGCTGTGACCGATGGTGTAACCCACTTTGACAGCATCATAGAATTCTCCCTGCAAAAACACATTCAGTTAGATTCACTGAAAACAATCCATGAGTTTCACATTTAGCATGATGCCCCAGCAGCAGTAGCAACATGGAACTCCAAGAGTTTCACACTTGTTGCCATACCGACGAATTATCATCAATGGTGTTGTTTGGATTGTATCCACAGTCCATGATGTATGAGTCCATGCTGATTGGAGGCCAGCCATCCTCGGTGCAAGTCTTCGACAGGTTACCTAATGAGTAGACTGAGGGATAGAGACAATGTTAAACATTACTCATATATAATATATTACAATCCATTGCTTTGGCAGCTTCACTGTATTTCATTTACCATACTACTCACATTAAAGTAATGTATCATAATATAGTTTAAGCCGCAAGGCAAAACTTCCCCTACATCTACTCACACTTAATTATGTTACAATGAGATGTATATGTCTCGCTGGATGTATGCGTCTCGCTGGAATACTCCCAAAGACTAAAAGGAAATGGAAGGAATGACTGAAGGGGATCAGTCGTCCCACTGGCTCAGATAGTTCCCATGTGTATTTGCTTCCATCTGTTTCTTAATTACTCTCAGGCTACACACACACACACCAAGAGGCCAACAGTCAAGCATTGAGATATTTTTTACTTTGCCCTGCTCATGGGGGCAGAAGTGGAAGGTCTAAGTGCATTCGACTGCCCATAAAAAGAAGACAAGGTCCTCTGAGAGTGCAGTGCAGTTGGCTGGAGCTTTATGAAGTAAAAGGAGACATATAAAGTACACCAGAGCAGTATAGAGCATTGTAATATGCAGTAGACTAGAGCTCAGTAAAGTACTGAAAAGTTATATAAAATAGAGTAGAGGACAGTATATTAGAGCTTAGTAGTGTACAGCAGAAAAGAATAAATGAGAAGATATCCACGATGATAGCTTGGTTAAGTAAAGTAGAGCTTTGTGGAGACTCAGGCTCAATAAAGCTCTCACTAGAGCTCAGTTGAGGATAATAGAGCTCTGTAGAGTACAGTAGAGCAGAGCAGAGCTCAGTAAAGTAAGAAACGTCTTCAGTAGAATAGAGCTCTGCAGAGTATGGTAAGCTTGTAAAGTACAGTAGAATATAGAGCTCAGTAGAGAGGAGTAGAGCTCTGTAGAATAGAGTAGAATTCTACAGAGGAGACATTGGAGCACATTAGACATGAACCGTAAAGTAAAAATTGATAATACACAGTACCCTGTGCTCACTAAAGTAGAACCCTATCAGGTAGAGCTCAGTAAAGTAGAGCGGAGTAAACAGTGGTTCCAAACTTTGGGGACTGGACTGACCAGGGGATCATTGAACTAATCTAAAGGGTTGCAAAATGACTAGATGAGAAGGACAACAGAAAAATATATTTCTGACACTTAAAAAAAAAACCCTCAAACATTTCCTTTATTTTGCATGAATTACTGTATCTTATCTGCTCAGCCCTCTGAAACTTTAACTGATACATAATACAGTGTGTGACAAGGGATACCAGGTGGAATTTGCTCTATTTTTAAGGAGTCACAACACAAAAAAAGGTTAAGAACCACAAGAGCAGAGAACAGTGGAGCCCAGTAGAGTAGAGAACAAGATCAGGGCAAAATCTAGTGTGTGGCTGGACAGTTAGATACAGGTAGTGGCAACGGAAAGCTGGTTTACACACGGTGTAACTTCATCAGTCAGTCAGTCTAGCCAAAAGAATCTATTTTATGTCTCCTGTTATTTGCAATATATGAACTAATAAAAGAGTTGCACAATAAAAAAAAACCAAAAAAACAAAAAACATATACTGGGTTACAAATATTATTTAGTATTTATATCACTAAAGCAATATCAATATCAGATTAATGCTCCTTTTTGTGTTCTTTGTGCTTTCATGCTTTTAAAGAAATTAATAGATTGTTTATGTTCAAAGAGGTTTTTCAGAAAATGTGTATCACTTAACCAATTGAAATATATTGGGGGAGGGTGGAGATTTCCTGGTAGTCTATTGGTTAAGATGCATACCATTTATCTGAGCAGTCCCCAGTTTGAGTCCTCATATTTACTGTCTCTGCTATAGCTGTCAATATAGAGGCTGTAAAAAAGACAGAATGAAGGACACAGGTGAAAATCATGACCTGAGTCAAGAAAATATATAAAAAAAGCATTTCCTTTTTAGATCATACTAACTTACTTTTAGACACAAATATATTTTTATGAATAAACTACACACGTGTCAGTGTTCACATAAGGCACTAATCATTAATTAGACTGAGAATGCTTCTTACAACCATCATGAGACAGATCTAATCCTGTAACCAGCAGTGAGAAGCGCAGATTGACGTCCATGTGATTTTATTCAGCCTCTGTTGTGTAATATTTATTTGTAGCATTTCCTCATCTCCTTTCCTGTCAAAAAACGAAAGAAAGCTGCGTGTGCTGGCAACAAATTAATCCGTGTGCTGAATGCTACTGTTGAAATCTAAATGTAGGACATTCCACACATTTCCCAACTGCGTTGCTCTGCAGCCACTATCAAATCAAGACCGAGTTGGGAAATGACCAACAATGCAAAGTCTTAGAATGTATTTGGCATTAAAATACGGTCAGCTCACAAATACCTGAGTGGCGTATTGCAGAGAAGACGAAGGCTTAGTCTCCTCAAACAACATGACAAGACACAAAGGCGATGATAAGCCCCTGCTGTTTCAGCCCATGCCACCACTGGATTTGGCTTGTTTGAGGGATTGCCAGAAGAATGCTTTCATCATCCCCCAAAACATGACTGCAAGGATTTTCGGTGTCATGCACGGCAACAAGGAGAGCTCAAATGAGTTAATCACCCCATCATCGTTTTGATTTCGAGGATTTTTTAAAATTATTTTTATCGCTTTATCTTTTCTGCCATTCTTACACGTTACTGCGATTTATCTTGCCTGATTATATCTTGGAGGAAGATTCTTCTTAGCATGCAACAATTAGCTGCGTCTCAGCTGTACGATACGGCATGTATGACAACAGCTACAGCGCAGGCACAGAGCTTAAAGAAAGGGTGAGCAACTGTGTTATTAAAAGAGATGAATGACAGTGTGTTTGTGTAAGACCAACTAGGTAAAGAGTTCATGAGAATGGCAACCTCTATCTCAACTAAATTTATGACTTGGCTCCTGAATCTCTTTGGCGCCATGTTTCGTAATACTTGTTTTTGTGTGTGTGAGACTTTAAAAAATGAATGGCTCAGAATGTGTCAATAACTTGAGCCTTTCGCAATAGTTACTGACAGTGAACACATTTGAAAAGAAGCAAAAATGACTTTTATGACACTGTAATACATCTACAAAAATTATACATCATAACTTCTTTTTGTTTTTTTTCCCTCCTTTCTTTGACCTCTTAAGGTTATGAAATGTTTTAGTAATAAAGTTAATAAACTGAAAAATGTGCAGTGGTCAAGCTACACCAACAAAGTTATTTTTCTTACTTCCTCTAATGTACACATTTGGAGATACAAGGTTCTCACCCAACTGACATAGTTATTTACTGTGTACAGAGTCCAAGACAGTATATCATCCCTTAATGAAGCCCTCCTTACATGACCTGAGAGTAGAGCCTCGCACTGATTTGTTAATTTACTGCATAATTGATATCATCTACATCAGTGTAGCATAGGTCACTTATAATCCCCGACCTTCTTTTAAGGCCCCTTCACTTAATCCTGGTCTCTACACAGTGGAGGCCAGTTGATGCTGTAAACCTTTGGCATGTCAGTAAAATATACCTCTGGCTCTGCTGCCTTCAACCCTACCTGCCTCAAAACCTAGTGATTCTTTATGTCTTCTCTTACTCTTTCCACCTTTACCCCCCACCCAGGAGCACTCTCCTTTTTCGGTCACACAAGATGATAGCATCTGGGTCACATCACAGCTTCCTAGAAACCCCTTCTTCGCTACAATGAGCCTTTCACACGCTGATGATAAATCTTTCAATTGGAATTCCTCTCATGTTCGAAACGTNACCTCAAAACCTAGTGATTCTTTATGTCTTCTCTTACTCTTTCCCCCACCCAGGAGCACTCTCCTTTTTCGGTCACACAAGATGATAGCATCTGGGTCACATCACAGCTTCCTAGAAACCCCTTCTTCGCTACAATGAGCCTTTCACACGCTGATGATAAATCTTTCAATTGGAATTCCTCTCATGTTCGAAACGTAACAGGGAAAATACTGGATGGATTACCTAGAGCAGGGACCCTCTTCTTTCACCGTCCTTGCTTAGGTACCCAGGGTAAGAATAAAATCTGAAACACATGACCTGCTGCTGCAAAGGCGGCTGAGTTTATACGCAGTAAAAAAAAAAAAAGTCATCGTCAACTGGCACACACAAAAGACAAAAGACAGNGTAAAATCTGAAACACATGACCTGCTGCTGCAAAGACGGCTGAGTTTATACGCAGTAAAAAAAAAAAGTCATCGTCAACTGGCACACACAAAAGACAAAAGACAGATACAATTTGAAAGATATGATTAAGAGTTCTAAATGCAAATAAGAAAGTGGCAAATTTGCATTTCTATCAATGAAATGGATGCATATAAATTACAAGTGACATCTTAATTTCAACAGCACTGATTGACTTTTTAGCAAAGCAATAAGAAAGACAACAAAAACTGTGACTGAGGGAAGATGTTAAGTTGGTATAATTCTCTGTTGGCTCCCTACTATAACCAATAGTACACAAAGTTGGTAGAAATATTGATAGGCGCAGCTTTGAAATGTGTTTTTAAAAGCTAATTTCAAGCTGCTTCAATCCAATATAAAAACATTTCTCAAGGCTCCAAGTTATAAGTGATTCTTCTCTGCCAAATGAATACAAATAAACAACTCCAGCAACTCTTAGTGCATAATTACACTAGGGATTCGGTGCAGTAATTAACAACAAATTGCAATATACAGGAAAACTCAGAGGGGAATCATCACAGGGACTACTCTACAAACACACTACAGTTCAGCCTGTAAAATCTCAAGACAATAGTTTCCTTCATACATAATTAACACGACTTCCCTGTGAGCTTTCTCATAGATTAAAGGGGGACAAACAGAGTGTATCTTTGATCAGCGGATAGCGCAGGGAAGTGAGACAAGAAGGAGTTTATCTTTCTGTGAGTCAGCTGCGCCATGTGTTTTGAGTTTTACTGTATTCTTTGTGATATATGAGGCCAAGCAACGGGAACGATAAAGGCAACAGGTCGTCACAGGGCCAGAATGACATCATGATTCCTGTTTCTGGTCATAAATGTGGAGCTTGATAAGCTAAAAATGTTAATGATGAACGGAGGTTGTTATGTTTTTAAATATCTTATACATCACATCACTCATACCTCTATGGATAAGCATGCTATACTAATGAACTGAAGTGAATCTTAGAATCTTGTACCAGTTTTTTTTTTGCCAGTTTGAGAGCTGTCAACTCTCACACAGTCAGAGTCAGAGTGTCATGCTCACGCCACGCTGCTATTTCTCACGTTGCCAATAATAATACTGAACTTCTTTTTTTTTTACCACTTCTACCGTGTCTGTAATTAGTCTACATAAGTTTGGCCTCTCAGTGCTGTTTTCAGATCACTGTGTCAGAGCTTCAAGTGTTTCCTACACACATGCTGTACGTCAGTCAGTTATAAGTAAGTACAAATCTGACTTTTTGCCATATAAATGTTCTACCACGTTCACCAACAAGTCACAAACCAGTTTTTGTGCCATTTACTCTTGGTAGCATAGGCTAGTAAAAAAAAAAAATTAAAGTTGTGCACCATAAAATCAAATCAATAGAAACCACTATTATTATTTTGATTGGGCTTTGTTAAGTTTTTGAGTCAAGCTCCTGGGAAAGATGTGTCACTGTTCATTTATTTTGTTTCTTCTTTGTTTGAGATGTGTAATTAAGTCCATTTAGTTCCTTGAACCATTGTCACACCAACGTGTGTGACTGTAATCAAAACAAACACATCTCCTGTGTATAGATGCTACCCTCCCCTTTCCTTCACACACACACATACCCAGACCTAGTATAAGCACACACTCAGCCTGTTCTGTAAGCTTGACTCTTACGTGTAGCAGGGGCCCCAGAGAAGTAGAAAAGATATTTTGGGCACGGGATGGTAACCACCTCTCCGACATCAGCATTGGGCCAACAGGTGATCTTGTCCCACATCCCACTGCAACCTGAAAGAAACAGAGTGAGAGAGGGGACAAAAAAAAGCATGTTCAATTTGTTAAATGTGAAAATCCCACAACATAGACTTTTAAACAGAAGATGTGGCGTGAATCTCCTCTAGTGACAAACNTACCCAGACCTAGTATAAGCACACACACAGCCTGTTCTGTAAGCTTGACTCTTACGTGTAGCAGGGGCCCCAGAGAAGTAGAAAAGATATTTTGGGCACGGGATGGTAACCACCTCTCCGACATCAGCATTGGGCCAACAGGTGATCTTGTCCCACATCCCACTGCAACCTGAAAGAAACAGAGTGAGAGAGGGGACAAAAAAAAGCATGTTCAATTTGTTAAATGTGAAAATCCCACAACATAGACTTTTAAACAGAAGATGTGGCGTGAATCTCCTCTAGTGACAAACAGCAACCGGCGAAGGTGGAGCATCCGAGTTACCATGGCAGCCAAAACATATGAGCTCAGGTCAGCTGTTGTTACAGCCCTGGGACTATAACAGCAGATGACCTTANTAGCAACCGGCGAAGGTGGAGCATCCGAGTTACCATGGCAGCCAAAACGTATGAGCTCAGGTCAGCTGTTGTTACAGCCCTGGGACTATAACAGCAGATGACCTTAGTCAACACGCTGCCACTATGACTAATAAAACAGCTCCCCGTCCTTTGTTACACACTGTTATTTGAATTCAACAGATCATCATGACTTTCCATAGTGTGTTTGGTCTTTGAATGCAGAAATCAGGTCACGGCACTTCTAAATACACACCTGCCTGCCAATTTATTACTATGAAAAGTCTTGTTTGTGAGGTGAATTTACAACATCTCCTCAAGGATTTAACACCTTTTACATTTGATGGAATTCATAGCAAAAAAAAAAAAAGTGATGTAAATTAAAGAGATAATGAGTGTTTAATGGCTTTTGCATTGCATGACAGTGAAGAGGTTTGAATAGAACACTGAGGTAACACAGTCTCAATGCAGCACAATTTTCTCCCAGCAGAATATAATTGAGTGCTGAATGCTGTGAGCACACACACCCCTCTTAGCCACATACAATTCAAGCCTCATCAACAATATATTGAAACAGTCAATCAGCTAAGTGGCTTTCATTATTGCACGCTCCCCGCTGTTTTTTTTTCTTTTCTTTTCTTAATAGCACTTAATGAAAACAAAAGGTAAAACTGGATCAATTAGAGGCTTTCTTTTCAATCTGAACCAAAGCACATGTGACAAGGGGCTGACATTAGTTGGAAAACAGTGTTCAACCATGCAAGGTATAATCTTAAGCCAGAGTGGAGGCTTGAACAGCTTTTGTTGTCTTTAGAGTTCGTTGTGTCACTTCGATCGCAGCCAGTTGTGGATTTAGCATATAAGGATGAGACAGAGTATAAGTGCAGCCAGCGCAGTGAGGACGTGTTGGGAGATGGAGGCTTACGTACCTGTCGTTCTGTTCTCAATCTGAGCTTCGCACATCTTCCTCTCCTTTTCAATTTCATTCATCATCTCGCACACTTGGTACTGCACCGAACACACCTGTGGAGAGAACATTTTTCTGACACACGGCTTCAAACAGCATCAGTCGGAGGTCATCTGTCTATTAGTGGAGTGTTAGTCAAGATGTGTGCAGTGTGTGTTCTCTCTCTCTCACATATCAAAGGTAGACACATCTATCATCTCTTCCGGGGTCTTCCAGTGATGAGCCTGACCTGGGTTGCTGTTAGTCTCTTCATCTGACATCAAATCAGTCTTAGGGCTATGATTCAACCATTACATTCCTTACAGTTGTCTCTGAGACATGGGGGGGGGGATTTTTTTTCAGACATGTATTGGTTCAATGTGAAGAAGAATCTATAGAGGTTTACTGCCAGAGACCACTCACACCCCTTGGCAAGACCAGATGATTTATGACTGTTACTTAGGTGGATGAGTCTTCTCTCTGTGGGTATTAATCAGACTGGTAGCATGTTACTATTGTTAGCTACATAAAATGAGCCCACATGACTCCTGTCTCTCCCTCAACAAGGTGACTCCCTCCATTTAGGTTATGATTTATCTGGCTCCTCAGGCTACACGCAGCATGTCCTTCTTGCGTTACTTCACCCACAGTGCACCTCTGGACTGTGACGTGAGAACATGTTGTCAGTGATGGATCGGCGCCGCCTTCTGCAATGTAAGTTGGAGTATCAGGAGGAAACTTCCCGCACTCCATCATCATGATCACTATCATCACATTTTTTTTACCCTCCCCTGTGACAATAGCAAAAGCTGAGCCATCTTTTTTCTTTGATGCAATTTTCATCACTGAGGTACTCACACTGTATATGAGTGCATACACAAACTGTAGAAACTATACTATTCTAAGTGCTTTGACCTCCAACAAGAATTCCTGTGTGAATCATACATGCCTCTCTACAGGAGACTGTAGTGGATAAGGATGCTGGAGCCTAGAGAGAGAGAGACGGACAAAGGAGGCTGTTGCCATGGTGTCCTGCAGGGAAGACCAAAGCACACCCCGTGGCTTTTTCCTGGTAATTCACCTTAACCTCAGTCATGAAAAGAGATCAGTGAGGACATAAAAACACACGAACGGCACTAAGTAACAATCACAGTCTGGCACAAAGTGTCAACGAGAGACTGTAGGGTTTTTGCCTGTGATGTCAGAGGAATTAAAAAGAGTGAGTCAGGACAGGGAGGCTGAAGCTGTGTCTGAGAGTAGAGTTAGTTAGAGTAGTTATCAAGATTTGAAAAGTTTTAAATAAAGTATAAAGTTTGAAATTAATAATATGTTTTATAATAATGTTGTCTGACAGATGACACATGCTTTTGCATTAGCCCCTAGGTGCTTATCAATCAGTCTCCTTGTGATGCTTCCCATTATATGCCCATTTAAACAGTGAGCAACAAAGTACAAGGGAGCTTTTATCCTTTTTCCTCCCATTTTATTGATTACACATTCCTCTTGTGCACCTGTCACTATTCATGTGTGCAGAGATTTATTTTCACTGACTTTAAAAAGTTCTTGCTTTTAAGTGATTGAAATACAAAACAAAACAAAACAGAAAATGTACTCAATTTGGAATTGGATTTAATCTCAAATGTCTTCAATAAATATTAATGAAGACCTTAACCAAATTGCACTAACATTTTTAAGGAGTATCTGACATCATTAAAACAATAACATCCCTGTCCTCCACACCTTCCACACACATGTTGGCCAGTGTCCGGACCAGACAGCTCTTTGACTCACTTTAGTGCGCCCTATACATCCAAAACTGACTTCAGAGATCGCCTTACATGCGGGCAAGTCACTACTAGAAAGATCCAGGTGGTCCATAACTCTTCCATTGCCAATTTAGGAAGGGAGCATCTATTACATATTTTAATACAAGCTAAAGTTCAAGTCATGGGGGGGGGGGAGTCAGTTTTTAAAATATATACTCACAGGTTCGAGCAACATGCAGGAGAGAAGGAGGAAAAATCTCTTTGAAACTTTCACCAACATATCCTTTACAGTAGATGGATTTTTATAAATAGTAAAAAATAAAGCCAAAGTGTTGGAAACGGACTAATAATCTACCGCAGTTTGGTACGGCTCCACTCGGTGCCTCCGTGCGTTCTTGCGCTCTGAGCGCAGACTAGTGAATCGCTCTGAAATCCTCCTCCGCCTCGCTCTCCTCCTCCTCCTCCTCCTCCTCCCACTTCGGTTTACCTTGAACAACTAACAACTAACCAATCAAACATCATCTGTGAACGTCAGCACGAGGGCGTCAACACATACAAAAGAAAGAAGAACTATGCGTAGACACGTCTTATAACCTTTGTGTGAGATATATCAACTATTATAAATACAAAAATCTGTTGTCATACTGCATATATAGGCTATGTATTTGTGCTATGTAACCACAACTTACTATATAGGCTACTGACTTTTTGCTGTCATTAGGTTTTGCCTGTACCAGTAAGCGTTTAATTCAATCAAAAATATTAATATAGAAGGACTGAATTAAGCAAATATGCTCATTATAGGCTAAACTAATATTGATTTCTGCATAGTGCTGGGGATAAAAAGACTAAAGCTACAGTACTCTCCATANCCCTGTACCAGTAAGCGTTTAATTCAATCAAAAAATATTAATATAGAAGGACTGAATTAAGCAAATATGCTCATTATAGGCTAAACTAATATTGATTTCTGCATAGTGCTGGGGATAAAAAGACTAAAGCTACAGTACTCTCCATAACAGGTTAAACACCCACATTGATACTGTAAAATATAAGCCTACTGTAAACATAATTTTAAAAATACTAAAATAAACTATGCAGAAAAATGATCAAAGTAAAAGTTAAATTATGATATGNAGATACTGTAAAATATAAGCCTACTGTAAACATAATTTTAAAAATACTAAAATAAATTATGCAGAAAAATGATCAAAGTAAAAGTTAAATTATGATATGTTACCTTACTCGGTTATTATCGTTGATGTATTCATGTGAAAGCAGAATATGAATCTTGTAGCTGGTCAAAGTGTAACTAATTTGAATTCTTTTCCATTTCTGTTTGGTTTGGTTTAATCAGTTACAGTTTTATAAAGTTATAAATGAATGTGATCATGTTGTTAACAAGAGTATAGGCCTAGTAAGAGTAGAGGTAGGCCTATAGCATGAAAAGAGGTTTTGTTGTGTTTGTTTTTTTGTAGTATGAAAAAGAGATGAAGATAAATCAAATATCTGTGTACAGTATGTACACTGCTTGAGTAAATACACTGGCTTAGATTCCACCACAAGAAACACACACACAAGCCTCTTCAGTACATACAGATGGGTGGAAATGGAGTTGTTTCATACAACGCACGAGAGTTTTATGAGTATGAAATTGAAGTGAATCACATTCATATTCAAAAGATCTCAACTTTATTGAACACCTGTAGGAGATCTTTGACCAACACCACCATGCACAACCACCATCATCGTCCTTGTCAGAACACCAAATGAGAGAATATCTTTCAGAAGAATGCTGTTCATCCAGCGGTAGAGCTCTAAAGACGTGGTGGATTTAGAACAAGGAGCACTTAAACTCTTCTGGGGGCTCGTGGTGGCCTAGTTTGATCTGCATTATAATATGTTTTAAACAAATCCTCTAAAAGTGTCAGAAAGTTGAAGAAACACCTCCGTTAAGCAATAAGGACTGTATCTTTAAATCNGGAACAAGGAGCACTTAAACTCTTCTGGGGGCTCGTGGTGGCCTAGTTTGATCTGTATTATAATATGTTTTTAAACAAATCCTCTAAAAGTGTCAGAAAGTTGCAGAAACACCTCCGTTAAGCAATAAGGACTGTATCTTTAAATCATTCTAGGGGCTGTTTAGTTTTTTGCTGTTTTTTGGTATTACTATTCTCTAAACAAGAGAACTATGAGAACATGTATTGCTTCAGACTCATATAGACATTCATATAGACGACTGTGCTACGTGCAATAAAATTTTTGCTCCCAGACATACATGGAGCAAACACATTGCTCCCAGATAAGATAATGCTATATACTTAGAGAATGATGAATAGCATGAATGAGTATAACAACGTAACAAATAGTGAAAAGTAAAGCTCATAAAACGTAATAAATCAAAAAAAAAAGGGTGAAGGAAGATTGCCAAATGTTTTTACTCCCACTGGAATTTCTTCAGAATACAAGTGGGAAAAAAAACCAAAAAACATTCATTTGTGTGTCAGCGGTTAGGCGTTTACTCCATCATCATGCGCCAATGTGCATAAGGCTGTCAAGAGTTGAGTATTGTGTCAATGATTGCAAACAATGCACAGAATCGGTCTTTGTTTTATTAACATGTACTGACTCCTTTCTCCGGTGGCACAGTGTTATATATGCTTCAACATGCGCTTTACTGCTCCGCTTCTTTTTTTTTTTTTTTTTTTTTTAATA
>JANJYP010075451.1:0-16081 GCA_024605115.1 Rastrelliger brachysoma
TGTTATTATCTGGATATTGCATTTGTAGAAGGAGATATAATTTAAGGGATGACGGTCTCCAAAATTCAGGTTATAAAGTTAAAGCTGCCTCTGCATACCTAGCTGCAGGATACTGAGTTGATGTGAACACTAGCAAGGAATCAAAACTATGGTATTACTGGATACTGTTTGCTCGTGGTCAGAATCACAGGAGACCTCGTGGCTTTGGGATTTGTGATAGTTGAGTTTTGTATGAGATGTTTGTGTGTATATACATATAAAAGAGGGGGACTATTGGTTTAGAGGTATATCATGTAAATAAAAAGTCCCTGGTTTTCAATCAGGTCAAACCCGCATTCACTCCTCCCACATTTCCTCACTGTATTTTTTTTTACTGTCATTGTCAAATAAAAGCAAAAAAGTGAAAAAAAAGACCATATTGAACAACTTTGTCCAAGTTTTTTTACATTCCAGATTTACTTGAAACAAAAATTCAGAATACTGCATGGTTAACTGCACTATTGTATGCATTTAGACAAAGTTTTTTAAAAATGATAATAATCAAATATAATAAAATATTGATACTTGTCTTCCTTGTCATGGTACAATTTTGTTCTCAAATTTCATAACATGTTCCACCACCCCTTTTGTTTACCCACCAGTAATCTTATAATGTTTCAAATTTTGATTGGTTACTCATGGAAAGTCTGTAAACTACAAATCTCTATGTGGGATGTGTCCTTAAAACCATGTAATTGGGGCACCACACTGACCTAGTGGTCTAAGACCCATGTCATGCTATGTTCCTGCAGCATTCTGGTCAAAGTGGTTTAAATGGTTTCTAGCAGGAACCTCTCTTACTTTTCTTCCCCCATATTTAATTTTTCTACCTTTTGTTGGATTGAAGTTTTCCATTAGAAAATCATGATTGTTTCTTCAGTTCCTCAAAAGTGGGCTGTTAAGAGACTCCGGGTTTCTGCATCAAGCTGTCAGTCAATCAATGAAACTATATTTGAACAGCACCTTTCATACAGGTTAGTGCAACTGCTAGTGCCAGGCAGTGACAGGCCAGAGTAAATGTGGATTATTTAAGACCAATGCACACAAGAAATAACAAATTATAAAAATGTAATAAAAACAGATTTAAAAGCAAAGATGCATAAAATCCACAAGAGGAAAAAGAATAATTTTAAGGTTTTAAGTATACATTTAAAGAGATCAACAATTCCAGGTGCTCTCACATCCTCATAAGACTTTTTCAGCAACTTGACATATAAAAGTTAAAAGTCACCTCATCAGAGATTTCAGTCCTGAATCGTAGAACAACTAACAGACACATGCCAAGGGGCCTGAGGGGCTGAACCTCAAGACAATGAAGTGCTTTATAAACAACTAAAATAATTTTAACATTAATACAGACAGACAACCAATCTAAGAACTCAAATGTTTTTTTATCTCTCTGGACCCGGTCAACACTTGGGCCACATAGTTTTGCATGGTTTTAAATCAGGTATATTGGACTACTGTAATGCTCTTCTATCTGTTCTGCTCAAAAATGTTATCGGCTACAGCTCATACAAGAGTCTCTCTGTATCACTCAGAGAGCGTAATAGTTGCACTTAAGCAATATTTTTAAGATGCAAAAAAGCTGATTTGGTATCAAACCCCACATTAGCCTTAAAGTTCAGTTCTGCTTTTTGGTTCAGGGTAAGTCCAAGGGAATTCCGTTTTTTCTCTCTGAGCCTTAAAACCTACGACTAAAATTTCAGTTTTATCCTGATTGAGCTATAAAAGGTTTTGTGACATTGAGACATTCATATCTACATAACATCTGAAAAGAGAATCAATTCGTCATATGTCATCAGGAGTCATAAAGCTGCATCTCATCAGCATAACTACTGAAAAAAATGCTTTTTCCCTTGATGACTTCACAGAGGGATAACATAACTTGTATATTGAAAAGGAGTGCAACTATAATTGACCCCTGAAGAACCCCACTGATTATTTTACAGGTTGCCATTGCAAAAGTGGAAAAAATCTAAAAGAGGAAAACCAGTTAAAAAACTTTCAATGCTAAGAATGTCAATATGAAAGAAATGAGAAAAGCTTTCGTGCCAGTGTTGAGGGTCAAATGAAGCACCTATACCAATACCAGAATTATCAATATTTTCATATTAACAATAACTCAAATAACTATTTGTATGTGAAAGGTGGCGCTTGTTGTGACAAACTCACAGAGAATTATCACTAGACTCTCTCTTTTCAGTTCTTTGTTTTGCTTTTATAGCCCTTTACTTCATTGTTTTTGTTCACTCTCACTGGTCTTATCAGCACCATTTTCCTACACAGCAGGGGAACTGTTTTCAGGTAGAAAGTGCCAGTAATCCCACTGTGCACTACCTGACCAGCAAATAGTACACAAAGTTAAGTTTTAGCTGGTGAAAACAGTCTTGTATTAAGCAGCTAAGGTGCCTTAAAATTCCCTCAGGAGTTTGGAAGACCAACATAGTTAAAATAGACTGAATAGTGGACTTACATTCACAATGTGGCCATAAATAAGCAACCATCTGTTAACATTTTTAGCATATCAGCCTTTAAACATGATTATGTCATTGCTGTGTTTACAGCTCGTTTCCGCTGCCTTCAAGTAGCCAAAAAATGACGTAATGCAGGTTTCAGAGGACAGTGCTTTGCCCCAACATGGCAGCATGTTACCAATCACTGACTTGGAGGAATTTGCACTACCCCAACTCACTCCGTGTCCTTAAACTTTACTAGAAGTTTCGGCAATGTCATTAGTGGAGAATGGCAGGTTAATCTCTTATTAAGACTGGCATGGTGCCTGGAGCCTCTGTTGGAGGTAAACTGAGCTTTAAAAAAAGGAAAATCTTTTTGTCAGCATAAGTCATATGTCTATACCTGAAAATCTCTCCACAAAGATGTTCAGGCTTATTCTTCATGATGTACTCATTGCTGTGTTTTATGCCCATAAAAAAAGATTAAGACTGAATCTGGATACTCGATCCTGTCCGGCAGTGATTCTGGTTAATAGGTGAGAAGTAAGGTGCAGCTCATTTTTTTGAGTCACACAACAAGCAGACAGATCATCACTATTGGAATTGTGCCAAACCATCCTGTGAAGATCTACAGCTCTGTCCTTGGCTCACCTTGCCCAACTTCTGACAGGCCACCTCTGATAGAGTTGGTTCTTTTGCTGGAGGCCTCACTTATAAATGATTTGGTTTCTGGAAGCAGAGCAGCGTATGACAGAGCAGACAAATTAAGAACATGCAATGTGTATGCGTGCAATGAGACTATAATCCTGATTAGGGCCGAGCAAATGTCAGTTCTGAGCAAACAATTACAGACAGTGTCAATCAGGGAGTTCTTCTCATTGTGGAGACAGACTGAACATGGAGAGAGGGACCCACTGAGACAAGGCTGTCTGATTTGGTGCCAGCACCAGCTGTGCACAGATATACTGACAACAGTTGGAAAATGCACTCAGTGAAAACACAGTGTTCACTTGACAGAGGTGTGTGTGTGTGTGTGTGTGTGTGTGTGTGTGAGTGTGTGTGTGTGTGTGTGTGTGTGTGTGTGTGGTAATGTGCACAAGTGTGTGTACAAGTTTGTGCATGTGTTTGTGAGAGTGTGAGTGGTAAACACTACTGTTGCTAGGGTACATTTGTCAGGGGCGAAGTTCCTTTTGAAAACGCTTACAATAGGAAATTGTTTAGCCCAAAAGGGCTTCAGACATAACCAAATCATTTTGAATGTGTCATCTCAGTGTGTTTGTGAGTTTTGCAGAGAAAAGGAGATAATATGCTCGTACTTTATGTGTGTGTGGATGTGTGTGTATAGCCCCAGCATAAGCTCTTGTAAAGATGCCAGTATGCACTTCTGCAGCTGTGACTTTCAGCTGCTAACCTCATATGCACCATGATCTCACCTCTCACACTCTCCCTCCTCATCTGTTCATTTTTTCCTCCTTCCTACCCCTTTTCGTCTTTTTTTATCTTCTCCCTCTTGCTGGGCATCACAGGTGATTGACAGCTCAGAGGATTACTGACAGCTCTGAGTCACTTCTTATCTGTACTGTAGAGGGAGACTGAGAGAGACTCTGTCACAGCCCGCTACCCACATGGTCCCACTTCTACACCCTGAGCATATGCAAACACACATGTGCACACACTAATCACACCTAGTGAATGACAAATCCTACTGCTGTGCTTTGTCACTGAGGAGAAACAGCTACTGCTTGTGTCAAGATGTTCATCATGTCATCCAAAACCTTTCTGTCTACTCTTATGATCTCCCCTGTGTTTGTCCCCCTAGGTCCTTGATGCCCCTTCTGCTATCTGCCATTACCTCGATGACAACAGTTGCTCTGCCCTCATCATCCTGGGCTTTGTGATGATGTCGCCACTTGTAGTTGTGGCAGCTGCAGTCTTCTGTGGGTTACTTCGAAGGTTTCGACTCCTGCTTCTCATTCAGCCCATCTCACGTGCCTGGTACCGAGGGCGGCTGCTGGACTGGGCGAGCAGCGTCCATGCCTGGGTCTGATCTGGACACAGTGGGAGATGCTAAGTGTCAGACATGTTGACAGTCAGCATGGATCAGAAAGTTAGATCAGAGTACAATTAAAGACCATTTCCAGTCATAATCAGTGTTTGTCTATGAAATCATGTCACCTATGATCAGTTCATCTCATAGCATTCTCACACATAACTGCAGTGTGTGGACATTTATATTCAGTTTTGTTCAAGAATAGATCATTTTGCACATATGAGCACTGAGCATATTTTAAAATTGTTCTGTTTTTGCATGTTTCAGACTTTCTGTCTAAAAAATTTCAAAAATTGTTTCAAAAAGATCATTTAAATTAAAAGTGTACTTACTGCGACGTCAGCATAGTTTGCTTCTAGGTCAGTGAGCGGTGTACGTGAGTACTGGACTGGTACTTGATTTTAATTTAAATTATCTTTTTAAAATGATTTTTTTAAAAATTAGATGGAAAAAGAATGAACAACCACAGGACAATTTTAAAATATATCTGGAGCTCATACGTGCACTTTTACAAAATGATGGATTCTTGAACAAAACTGAATATGAAAGTCCACATGCTGCAGTTACGTGTGTAGATGGTATGAGATGAACTGATCATGGATGATGTGATTACAAAGACAAACACTGATTATGACTGGAAATGCCCTTTAACTACAAAGGTACAGGGGGTAGACACATCATCTGGAGGATGTCATAATACATGCAATATGTCCAACAACAAATCCTTTATTTACGAAGTACATGATCAGTTTTCATCAAGACTTAACTAGATGTTTGGTTCTGCTAAATGTGAACCAATTTTGAACCAGACAACAGTTAACTTAGCTTAACATAAAGAAACGGTGAAACATCTACTCTGGTTCTGTCCAAAGGTCTAAAACATGTCCACCAGCACCTCTAAAGCTTGCTGATTATATTTACACATGACATTTTGTATCAGGTACAACAAACATCAAGTTGTGGTTTTATTATAAATTGTATACTGGAACTACTTCTTTTTCACTCATTTTCCCATCTCTTTTCAAAACGTTCATATATTTCCTTTACAAGAGCCTTCCATTTGGAGTTAAAGGGGAATTTCCACTTTTTTGCAACCTGGACCTTATTTCTAGGGTTAAATATGGTTATATACTCACCCCAAAAAGTTTGGTGTAATTTGGAATCCATCTGACGCTATTTAATCCATTCAAGATCCTCTAAAGATAATAATAAAGCAGCATAATAAAGCATTATCTACTGTTCATTTCATCAAAACTTTATCATGAATTGCCTGTACTATTCCCTTGTGAACTCAGAATTGTGAGCTCATTGTCATCCGGGGTTTTCACACTGTAATACAACTGCTACAACCTAACTACTTGCAGGCCGTTACTGACATGCGTAGTTGCAGTACAGCTCACTCACTGTACTCTGTGCTGTGGAGGTGGCAATTGTCAGAGAGTAATTAGGTTGCATTACAGTGTAAAAACCCCGGATGACAATAATAACACAACTCTGAACTCACAGTACTGGCAATTTGTGATAAAGTTTTGGTGAAATTAATATGTTTCATGGCAGATAATGCCTTATTTAGAGGCTCCATTGCCGTGACCCTTAGTGCTCTGGTTATAAGGATATATGCGGATCTCAAATTGATTAAATAGCGTCAGATGGACTCCAAATTACACCAAATTTTTTGGAGTGAGTATATAATCGTATTTATCCCTAGATAGGAGAAATAAAGTTGATTGCCAAAAACAGAAATTCTCCTTTAACCAGTTTCTTGAAATTTGTTTAATTATTGTGATCTACTGGAACTACTTAGCGACCAGTGACCAGATTGAATCTATCCTGTAGTCTCTGCTGATTACCTGTGATGATAAGTCCAAGAAACAGTCCTGCACATAACCATGTGCAGAACTGTAATTTAGTCTTTGTATGAATTAAACAAACAAGATATAATGTTTGAACTTTATAGGTGCTGGTAGTCAGATTTTGTTGCCTCTGGACAGTCTCTTTCCTCTTTTTACTGTCTTTAAGCTAAGGTAATTGCCTCATATGACAGTTATGAGAGTGATATTGATTGTCTTATTGAAATATATCCCAAAATATCAAACTATTTCTTCAAGCCAGGTTTTGCGATGCTTTTGTGTTAGTTGCATATTAAAAGCTGTCTCTTATTTTGTCTACCCCTTGTACATTTCCTGTCATTTTATGATTTGTTGAGTATAAAAAACAAATTCACTGCTTAAGTTCACTGTAGCAATCTTCACCTTCTATTTGTCTTATTTGGCTTTACTTCAGAAAGTTAATATTCTGTGAATGAGATGAGTGATATCTTCATACTTTAAAGAGACCTATTATGCTTTCCTAATTTTTAATCATTTAATGTTACAATGTCAAACAATTGGATAAATGTATGTGGAAGTGATCCTTTTTTTCTACTTTCAGCCCAAGCTAAGTCACTGCCCTGCTAACATAAAGTATTCTTCCACTGCCTTTGGGAGTAGTCACACCATAAGGTAAAGTAAAATAAGTTTACCTGTTGGTGGTGCACTGCTTTTTTGTAGCTCCTCGTCAAACATCATAATTGCTGTGACTGTTTCTGCTTGTACTATTCCTCCCTGCATTATTTTCAACTGACTCAAACAGCTCCAAATGTCCTCATGTGTTGTGTTGACTGTTTTTAACGCTGTTAACAAAGCTTTGCTAATTCAGTGAGAAACACATTTCATTAAAAATCTGAAGTTATTTAGTCATTTAAAAACTTTTACTATGATACAGTGAAGGAGGAAATGCAGCACTTGCATGAAGAGTAAGTTAGCATGACTGTGGTACAGTTGCTCCTTGGCAGGTTCCTGGAAAGTTGCCTAATCAGAACAAAGTGGGCTTATCAAGAGGAAGGGGGGGAGGAGGTTTAAAGAGCCTAGTCCACATGAGCACAGGTATTTTTGAAACCAAGCTTCTTTAGCCTCTGGTTAAAAAAAAAAAACCTGTCCATAAGTGTAATACTTTTTCTCCACTGTCAGTTGGTCCAAAGTCTCCATGACAACACAGTAACATTTGTTGTTTACCATTGCACACTGTGACATCAAACAATAGTGACAAGAGAATAGTAGCGTTTTTCCTTTCCACATATGACTGTAGAAACTGGACTTTTTGAAAAAGTTCACCTTGGACTCCAGTTTCAGGAGCTGTGGTTACGTGTCGATGAAAGGCTAAACCGCGCAGAAAAATACATGCTTTTAAAAATACCCATGCCCCTAAACACAGAGGCTGAACTGAGGAGCTGCATAAAAGGACAGAAGGAAGATAAATATGCAGTATTTTAGACTACGAATCATGTAAAGCTACTCTAGGCAGTCCAAAACTAAAAAATATAGAGCCAGAAATGAGCGTAATAGGTCTCCTTTAGGTCTCATGTACAAAGATCATACAAAACATTACACATTTTGTGACGGCACAAAAGAACATACCATAACTATTTAAATCATTTTGAAATGTAAACAAGAAATGTTCAGGCAACTCATTTATGTTGACAAGGAAATTGTTTGATCACAAACTGGTATATGGCAGTGTTGTGTATAAAATCAATATTTTTGTGATTTTGTATTCTCCATGGTTACAGAAATGCATTGCTATGAAGTTATTTGTGGTTTCATTAGTACTCAAGCAAAAAGTAAACTTGGTCCAGTATGTTGGCCTCAGTTCCCTTCAAGCATCCTAAAAGTGTAAAAAGCAGCATACAGGTACTTCAATAATGTCTGTAAGGTGAATTACTGTAAAAAGACAATGATGTTTGTACTTTTTGGACAAATGTAGCATCATTAGCTGTCCCATCTTGTGTGAGGGTGTGTATGAAACATATTTCACTCTTTTAGGTGACGTGCCATAAAAAACACCATTATAAAAGCAACAAAAATTGACAGATCAACAAAGTAATGGCTGATTAGTGGGAGCCAGGTGTGAAAGCGGGGTGTGAATCATCAGAACACATTTTGTTGCTTCTTTGTTTTCTGATCATTTATATTCATCAGTGACACCTGCTATACACCCATTTTTATCAGTGTGTTCTCATTCTGTAATGTTCAGATTTGAGGTTTATTTCTCAGAAGAATCAGCTATTACTTGTCCTGTGGGGTTATTATCATATTGTAATATATTGATTTTTATTTAAATATATTCCTTTATGTGGATTTTCTGTGTTTGTTTATGT
This sequence comes from Rastrelliger brachysoma, assembly GCA_024605115.1. Classification (NCBI taxonomy): domain Eukaryota; kingdom Metazoa; phylum Chordata; class Actinopteri; order Scombriformes; family Scombridae; genus Rastrelliger; species Rastrelliger brachysoma. The sequence goes on from JANJYP010075451.1 coordinate 8,741, forward strand.
CTGCCCTGCTATTGATCCATTGTATTTAAATTGTTTGTTTACAATAATGAAGCTCTGATGGTTCTGTTATTATAGCAAAGTATACAACAAAAGCGATGAAATCTCTATCTTCTTATCTGGTCATTTTGTGTATTGATAAATATCACACCTGAAGTAATTTAGGCTACTGGGAAGATTGCAACAGTCACACACTGTCATGTTCAGATGAATAAAAAGAGAACCTTTCCTCCCCCAAAGTGTCTCTTTTGTGATGTGACTTTTTTCTAAAGGTTTTTTGAATCATGGTTCAATTCTGGCTTTGACTTTTGCACATGCACAATACACACAGAAAAAGGGCACTGATTTCAAAACAAAATAATACTAGAAAATCTTGGATGCAACTTCAATCCTTCATTCCCCTTACGCTCCATTTACCTTCTGTTACAGTCTGGTTTATAATCAATACTAGCAATACATTCACATGTGCGCAGTACAAATGAGTAAATTGGCTAAATAAAGGAAAATGTTGTCATTGATTACACAGTCACGCAGGCTGGCCTGATGATGTAGCCTATGTATCTTCATTTTCCTGTTTAGAGAACCTGCAGTGTTGACATGTGTGACCACATGTGTTCTGCATTAACATTTCAAATCTGAGCCCTCAGACCAGCCCACAGTAGCAGACTTGTGTTTTGTTAGCCCTGCTTACTTAATGCAGATCTGTCTGCCTGACATACAAAAATACCTTAATCAACTGTCCTTTACAAGCACAAGCAAACATCTGTCTTTGTCAAAACAAGACCAACTTGACTTGTCTCATAACATGTTTGCTGTTTCCTGTTTTCCCAGACATGTCCTATTTTCACCCCTGGGCGTCCTGGTTGGTTTTTGTAAAGTGATGAAAATGTCCTGATTTTCATTGTTTNGAGTGAACAAGAGCAAGGATTGATGATTGATGATGTTAGCAGGTTAGTCTTACAACCAAAGTTTGTAGATTTTGTTAGGACTTGATAATGGTATGGATGAAGTTAAGGGATCATCAAAGAAATTGTAATCCTTCATGAGGGGGACATGCATGTCTGCACCAAATTTCATGGTAAAAATGTTAAAACAATACCCAGCCACACAACAGTCACTGAATGTAGACTACTATTAAAGACATCTACATAAAATGTCCAATCTACAGTAAGAATGGGACAGCAAAGACAATTTTCATACATTTTGTTGCTTATCTTTGAGCAAAATTTGAAGCCTTGTCATGCTGCATTATGTCTGCCAAGGTCAAACAAAGTCAGTATGGTAAAACTGAGCAGCTGGAGCAGGAATCTTACTAGCCTTTCTCCTAGCAGTCTTTACCATCCAGGCATGAAGCACTTCTGCTCAGCAAAAGCTCACTTGATTATATCTCCCCATTGGGTGACTCACACAAATACACTTTGAAGTCATCCTCTGCATGTATACGGTGTAGTGACTGAGATGCTGTCTTAGCTTTAAATGTGTCCGAGCCTCAGTGTGCTCCCTGAGTCTGCAGAAGAGAAACAATTGTCTTATAATGTGGGTCAATTACTTGTAGCACTGTTCTATGTTGTTAAGTGGTTGACAATTAGAGCTAATATTCAATATGGAAGAGGAGATCATAATGGGTGGACCAGACAATTAGCTCTGAGAACAGAAACATCAACAAGTGGAAAAGTTAGCACTGGGTCATTGTGCTAGTGCATTGTGCTGGGTCATATAGATGCCCTACAACAATGATCCTATAAACTATAATTACAGATTATAAATCCCCTGTAATGCCACTTGAAAATGCTCCAAAATCAATTTTAATAAATATTGCCATCACAGTTTGCAATTATGCAATTATACCTTGTCTCAGTCTAATGAGAAGAATAAATAAAACTTCAAATATTAAAATATAAATGAGATCAAACAATTAACAGCTGAGACATTTTACTCAAAGTCACTAATGTAAATTTGCCACTATAGGAAAAGTCATTAGGTTTCATTCTCTGGAAATTATGAATGTGTATATTTTACTGGATAAGTGAGTCAATGTCCATATAAAATTTCTTAGCATCCATCCAGTTGTTATCGAGATACTTCACAGACAGTCTGGACCAAGATGGTGGATCAACTAACCACACATGGCTGAATATATTATCACATCCCTAAAGTGTAGAGACTTCTAAGTGAGCAACACAAGCAAGTGATCAAATTGCAAACATAAAGGTTTTCTTTTAGTTGAATCCATTAGTGCGAGGGTCCCTCCAACTACTCTTTTCAGTCCCACACATTTTTCACTGGAAGACTGACTGTGTGTTTTCACTGTTTTGTGGACTCTGTAATGGATGCTTCTGTCTCTTCTGAGTGCCACATTTACAGTATGAGGAGAGTCTATGTGATGATAATTCAAAGCAGGCATATTAGTGAGAAGAGTGAATGTAAAGTACAGACTGGAATGATTTTCAGTTAGCTGGAAAGTCAGGAATCAATATTACAGTGCTAATATTTGAGCTCAAAAGCAACAAACTGACAACTCTCATAAAAAACAGTGCACAAAATAGGCTGGCTCTAATGTGAACTTGGATGTTAAATGATGATTTCATTATACTCTTAAGAATGTCAGCATATATATCAGTCCCTGAATGTCTCTTGAAGACACTTGTCACAAGGTTCAATCTCTTCTTTTCAGCATCCACATCAATGATATCCCTGCAGTATGTGACGATGTCGATGTCTTGATGTATGCCGACGATACAGTAATTTTCATGTATTGACAATAGATGCTGAGAAGACATATCTAAATGTAATGATATTATCTTATATTAACTATTGCGAATCATCTTGGTCACAGGCACACAAACACATTTGCCAAATATAAGTCTTTGAGTTTTGAAAATCTTATCAAATTTTATAACATTCAGCCCGCTCATAAGATAATCTACAATGCAGCCCCTCCCCTTTTTAAAAAAAAATTGAGAACAAGAACCTCAAGATCTGTTTGTAGGGGTGATAGCATTGTCCCAGTGCAACACTCCTCATTTGCACAATCCGCCTTCTCATGGATTGTTATTAAAGACTGCAACAAGATATCCGATACCTTAAAAAGTAAAGTGAACTTTTAAAACAATGGCTGCTGGAAGGTCAAAGTTGCTTACACTCGTAAAAACAATGCAATTTGTCTCAGTCTCTTAAAAAACATTTTTAGCACCTTTTAACATATTCATTCTATGAATTATTTGAATTAGGAATCTGGTAATTTTTTTAAATGTTTTATTATATTTTGCATCATTTGTGAAATGTACTGTACCTGATCTGGTATTTTTAAATGTGAAATCTGTGTTTTAGTATTTGTTGTTGTGCTGTCTATTGTCTATTCTGTGCAAGCAGGCTTTTCCCTTGTATAGTAATTAGTGTTTTATGCCTTGTGTGTTTTATATGTTACATGTTTGGGACTACAGGTGGAAATTAGCAGTGAGCTAAATCTGGTACTACCATTTCTTCTTTTTGATTAATGTTATTGCACACTGCCCCTTAATGAACAAATAAACTAAACTATTATCCTGCTTTATTTGCATTTAACATCATGTTTTGTTAAAGTTACATAAAAATCAAGTTAATTTATCCGTCACGTTTATGTGAACAGTTGTGGCATGTGATCATACCTTTGGTTGATACTTTAGTTACATAAAGTTTAATTACTTCATTGATGCATAAATTGGTTGTATTTTCTTTTGTTTCATTTTTTGTTGCACAGTGAAAATAAATCATTTTTTATTAATCTTCTCACTGGACTCTTGGAAAGAAAAAAAATACATATATTTCCCAAAATATTGAAATATTCCTTCAAAGGGAACATGTCGTGCATTTTGTTTTATTATTTTTTTACTTATAATGATGTAGGATGTTGCATGCCTCTTTTTTAAACATGGTCAAAGCTCCAAAAAGTAAGGGGAACTAGAGTATATGTAAAAAGTCAAAAGTGCTTTAGCCTGCTATAAAGGCTTCAGTTGAGGTGTTACCTCTTCTTCCTCCTCATGATGATATTCCTATAGAGTCTCAACATGATATATAGCTATATAGAGCTGGAAATATGATGAAATATGATATTAACTCTTAAATGCTACAAGTCAGTACTATGAACTAATAGAGATTACTAAATCTCATCTTTACATTCCTACTGCCCTGCACTGACTGAAAGCAATGAAAAACACATCACTGTCTGAATATATCCTGTCTGCAACGTCCACTTTGTATCAATCCAGAGATTAGTGTGACCAGATGAAAAAGCTTGAGAGCATTTTATCAAGACCACTTAATTACTGAACATGTCAACAAGAAAAGTGGGTTCCTAAATTGAGTCCAAAGCAAACAAAAGAAAAGTGGTAATTACACAGTGTCAACAAATTAATCTGCAGGATTACAGAAGCTAACATAGTGATTGTGTTTTATCAACCACCAAACAGACTAAACATTATAGCGTCATCCTAAAAACAGGATGAAGCAGGATTAGTGGAGGACGATGTTGTGGTGGTTTGGGCAGCAGCAGTTATACATTTAGGTAAATGCAGCAGTGGATGAATAAGCCTTTTTATGACCCTCCTCCCTCTGCAGCAGCCCCTCATTCTACAATTTTCTTCTTAATTATCTTTCTGCCTAAACACAACATCCAACTAATGTGTCATCACCTATATTTAAAGAGGGCTAAAATAAACATTTAAAAATCTGGACTAAATAGCCAAAGGTTAAAACATATTACAAGTTGGTGTAGAATGAAGCAGTACACTTAATTTAATCTGTCCCTCTGGCGGCAGGTGTCTGTGGTATGTGTGTTTAATGTGAATGAAGTAGCGTTCTTGTGCTTAGCAATCTCAGTGTGTCAGAGTGCTGAATATGTGTGCGTGTGTGTGTGTGTGTGTGTGTGTGTGTGTGTGTGTGTGTGTGTGTGTGTGTGTGTGTGTCTGTATGTGTGAGATGTTTGTTTTTGTGCCTGTGCTGTGTTTGCAGTATAATACAATTACATGTGTGTTCGAACTGTACCCATCATGTGCCTCTGTTATAGGCACGAGTGGCCAAGCAAATAACTACTGTGTTAGTACACAGATGTTCACCGGAACAAACAAGGAAACAAATTCAGATTCCTAATTTTCTCCACACATCCTGTGGTGGCCAACTGCTTGTGATAAAGGACTGGAATACAAAGAGATAATTACCGGCAGGCGGCGAGGCATGGTGCCTACAATATATGCTGTCAGAGGCGACAACACTTCCAGGGTGGGGTGGGGGCGTTAAGAGGTGAAGGCTTTTAATTGCTGTAATGAACCTTTTGTCATATAGTTTGCACTTATTCAATTAGCAGTTGATATGAAGGAGGTGCCGAAATCCTCTTAGGCTCTAGAGGAGAAATAGGAGATGGTGTCAAGAGCTGAAGATGGCAACAACTGATAAAGAGATAAGTTACTCAACATTTGTATACTTGAGCAGTACATGAATAATAATATTAAAACAATAATTTAAAAAAGAAGAACTGCAAAAACAAATACTTTTGAAATATTTTAAAACAAGAGATCGATAGCACATTCATGTATGTGTGTAAATATGTAAATATGTAGTTGGAACCAGGATACAGTTTTCTTAGTGTAGCATGAAGACTGGAAACAGTTAGCCTGATTCTCCAATAGTAGAAAAAGAAATCTGCTCATACCAGCACCTCTAAAACTTAATAAGGAAAGAATTATGGACTAAAAATATATACCAGCAGGCCTCCATGATGTTAAGATAGTGATACAACATACTCAAACATAGTTTGCATCGTAAGATGCTGAAGGCAAAATGTAGGAAAGTAGTCGACATAAATTGTTTATTCATGCATTACACAGAAGTTTGGGGCAGCTGTCTCTGTGTTATGACGAGGTGAGCTTTGTAACATAAAGAAATACAGCAATAGGCCTATTTCACAATGTGGTGACTGGAACCAGAAGTAGGGAAACAACAGCATCATCATCCTGGTAACAGCTCTACGCTGCTCTTTCACTAATTCACTCTGGATGAATTATACCCATTGTACTCATCATCGGTCTGAATTTCAATTTGCTTTGGTTCAGTGCTCAAATTAATATTGAAATAGTGTTTTCCTGCTGTTATCATTCATTCTGTTTATACTGGCCAATAAAATATATTTTTTTTCAGTGTAAGTGATGGGGGAAGGAGGGAGGGGAATCCAGAGGCCTCCTTCCATATAAAATAAACATTTATGGGAGACTAATATGAAGTTTCAGCTGTCCAAATTAGTCAAATCAAATCAATATCTTATTGTCTCTTCAGTGCCAAATTCTTGCATTCAAGCCTCCATCCAAACTGCTTGCCACATGTCCAAGGAGACATAAACAAGGCCTTTTTTATCAAAATGACTGTATCTGTAGTTGTAAAATTTACAGTTGACAGCAGAACTCAAACAAATGAATGAATGAATAAATTGAAGACAATTGCATGTTCTCTACACTTCTGGTTGTCTGATACTGATCGTATGGGATTTCAGAAAAGAAAAGCAGATAACAAGGCGTTTTTCTCCTACTGGTTATAATAACAGAGCCGTTTTCATCCATTTTCAGGTTACAAAGATAATCATGGTCAGTGCTTAAAATCAGTGTATTCTCTGTCACAAATTGTGCTCACAATCACAGGCAATCATGAGTGAGTATTCACAGTGCTGGTTGGTGTAATATTCCTCGTTGTCTCATGCAGTTTTTTGTCTGAAGCATGAAACTCAAACTGGCTGCAAAAAGATCCTTTTTTTAAATCAGTAGAGGTTTTAACGTGCATCCGGCACTAATATCAAAGAATAACACAATCAGAGGTAATAACAAAACACAAAACTGTGATTTCCTGCCAACATAATTATTCTTGTCTGATCTGTCCTCTCTCATGCTTTGTCTCTTACCCTGCTTTTTGAAGCACTCTTATAAAAATGAACACACACACACAAGCACACACACCCACACATGCTCACAATTGGCCTTTCCTCACACTTTCCTGCAACAGAAAATTACAGCTCTCCTGTATTTACCATCCCATCAACCATCTATCTATAATTTCTCTCCATACATCCCTGTGCTGCACATATAGCGCTATCTCTATATAATCTATAATCTTTCCCTATACTTTGCAGTTGAAGAAATGTTGATTCACCTGTGGAGATTTGATTATTCACTCACAAACCTTAGTCCTTTTAAACAACTGCATGTTAGCAATGTTGCTCTACACCAGGGGTCACCCACATGGTGCCCGCGGGCACCTGGTTGCCCGCACGGAGGACTTAAGTTGCCCGCGAGGCATGTTCTAAAAATAGCACTGGTCAAAATA
>JANJYP010075478.1:0-14443 GCA_024605115.1 Rastrelliger brachysoma
TCCAGTAATTTGTGATTCACTAATACTTCAAAATAACATTTGTTGTCAATAATACATACCATACACATTACCTTGCTAATTAAGAATAGGTGCATTTTAATGGTATGCTTTAAATGGATTTGAATGAGCTTTTGTTAGCAGCTTGTAGGGGAGGCAGACCAGAGGGTTTCTGTGTGTCCCAGTCAATCTGGGACAGTTGGCAATATCTTTATAGAGCTTCAGGGGTTCTTAACAAATGCTCATATATCAGTGTTAGTTGAACTTTTCTCTGTTTTTAATGTAATGATGATGCATGGTGCTCTTATTTGACTGTGTGACTGGCCCTTTTTCAAGTAACTAGGAAAAGATGTAGAAAATTAACAAAAGTAGTCATAACTACATTGCACAAGTATGGAGAAGTGTTTGAGTCACTCAGTTTGAATTTGCATCTTAATGACTATAGTTTTGTTGAGTTAGCTTTACCATATTACTGTCTGTGTTTAACTGAAATGTAAAGATATGTGTCTTAGGATGCCTAATAAAGCACGGTGAATGCAGTGGAGAGCACACATTATATAACTTTGCCTGTGCATGTTTTTAGCTAAACTTTGTATGTTTTGGAAACAGCATATTAAGACTACTGTTCCATAAACAGCTTAAGATAATCAAGGCAGATAGATAAATGACAGACAAGAATTTATTGTTTTAAAGGCATTGAGCCCATGTTACACTGAATAAACTATGGAGCCGAGTGACTTTGTTTCTCTTTAACAGGAAACAAGATATGGCCTAGATTGTCCCATTGAAATAAAATAGTCACTTCCTGCTCCCTGATACAATAGTGGTTGTGACACTGTTATATATGGTATCCAGTTACACAGGGCCCAGTCAGATATCTATGATTATAATATCTTTCCTTTGCTCATAGCAAAGTACTAATGATTTGTGTTGATGAGTGAACGCAGGAAAACAACTCCAACCAAAATACAACTTTTGCCATGTTTAATGAAAAGGAGAAAAAATGACTCACGGCTTTAACGGCAGTGGTCTTCAACATCTGGAAATTCTCTTTGCAGCAGCAGTGTAATGATACTTCGCTGTGGTGCGATAAAACTCCTGTTCTATGCTCATCAGTGCTCTAAGGGCTCAGTTTTACTGCATGATTGACTACAAAAGAAAGTGCTCATTATTCATTTATGAAAGGTGTAGTGTCATTTTACGAGTAGAGCAACTTGTAGCTAGCCTGTACGGTTTGTTCCTTTCTCCACGCTTCCAATAATGCATTGGACCAGACTAATAGGGCTAGTTTTTCATGTCTGTGTTTATCTGTTTAATAGAAAACACAATCTGCATTTTCAGGTTCTACCAGATCCGTGGCAGTCTGAAAGTGCCACCCCGGGTTCCACACAAAGTTGAGACCAGTCTACTCCACCCAGGAGGTAAATGCATTGTGTGCATTACCCCTCATAATCTTTTAATGCACACATTTGTATGCACACACACACATACACTATACACACACCTCTTTTGTAGTTTGAAAGGACCCTTCGTTAATGCAGCTGGTCAATCCTAAGACCTAGTCAGCTGTGAGTTTGTTTTCTGTTATATATTATTGTAGTAATCTGCAATATATATACTTTTCTTGTCTGCTTCCCATAAATGCAGATGACACTCTAATTTATATGAAATAATTCAGACTTGCTTGTTTTCTTGAATTTCATTTCAGCTCTGGGATTTTAATGCTGTTTCAGGGAAAATAGTTATTGCCAGAGCAGATTTGTTTTACTTATTGTTATGTTGGCAGAGAGCTGGTAGGGCCCTGGCTTATCTTGCAGGCCACTCCTTGTTCCAGTATTTCTCTAAGGCTTTGTGTATATCCCTCATCCCCTCACTTAGAAAACTGCACTGCTGCTTTCAAAACGCTCAAAAACAGAGAATATGTTTCCAATACTTAAATGTTTCATTTTCCAGTTTTATGACTTTGTGAACCTTGCACAGTGGCATAGATGGAAAACTGCTTCACTTTTCTTTTCAGTTCAGATAAAAGACAAAGATATAGTTATAAAATAATTTGGCTTGGGTTATTAAAGATAAAACCTGTTGTTTTTGTATTGCCTAAGGCATAATGTGTTAATTATAGTTGGATCTGAAAAATCCATTTGGATTTCTGTCCATCTTACCAAAGCCTGACATACAAACTGTTCTGTTCCTGGTCACAGCAGCAGATCATGTGTTTATAAAGACTGGCTACCATCACTGAAATGTTTTTTTTTCCAGTAACACACAGTTAAGTACAGCCGTGTTTTTGTCTAGGTTCTGATCTGGCATTCCCTGCTTCAGTCCAAGATGATGTCATCTCCAGCAAAACTTTCCAAATCCTGTACAAAAATGAAGAAGTTGTCATCAATGATGTCCTCCTCTTCAAAGTGATGATGCTGCTGGATGAGAAGAAGGTGGGTTTAAGAAAGAGAAATGGTAATTTAAGTGGTGTTCTCTTAATCAAGGGTTCTTTGATTTTGCTTAGGATGCCAATCCAAAATGAAGTTATTAATGTCTTTGATATAGCTGCCTTGTTTTTATGCACAAGTCCTGTTTTGAGTGCCTGTTTTTTAATATCTCCAGGTGGAAGAGTCCCTCAGTGACATAGATTTCCAGCTCTTCTTGGATTTATACTTCACAGATGGCGATTACTCGTAGGTGTTGATAGATTTGAACTGTATCATTGTTTATAAATAGATATTTGCATCTCTTATGCATATTAAGTACTAATTCAAATTTTAATGTGCCGTTCTTCTTCCATAGGCCAGATGACCCAAGCTCTCTACAGAACATTAGTGGCCGCACACTTCGTTTGCACTTTAGCCTTCAGCGAGGCATCCACCAACACATAAATGTCATGTTTGACTACTTCCACCTTTCTGTCATCTCTGTAGCCATCCACGCCTCTCTGGTGGCACTTCATCAGCCCCTTATCAGGTCAGACTGCTACTTAGACACTTTAGAGACACTCTGACACTTACAGATATACTTCTTTGTACAACATATTGCTATGCATTCATAAATGTTGGTGCTCTTTTAAATCTCTATCATGTTATTTACTATTGTTGTTTGCAGTAAGTTCCAAGACAGACATTTCTACCTACTTCACACACCAAATTTAACAGTAAAGTTGAAGTACAGTGAATTTTAACTTTCACTTCTTTTGCTTTACTAGTTTTCCTCGACCAGTGAAAACCACATGGCTTAACCGCAATGCTCCAGCACAGAGCAAAGATTCACTGATCCCACCTCTGGAGAATGTGGTGTTTGGCAGCACTTACGTTAAGCAGGTATCACCAGATGTAAGTAAAAGCCCTTTTGTATAAACTATAATGTTTGAGGCAAATCTGTTTTTGTAGAAACTACAAATCAACTTAAAGGCCTCAAAAAGTCTGAAAGATGATGCCATTGTATTATTTTACAGAAGTTAAACCATATTACTTCATGTTTAAATGTCTGATTAAATGACAGGAATAACTATCATAAACTTGATACTGAAGATGTGCATGGGCTCATTTTAATCAGGGACAAATAGAGCTCAAAAGAAAGTGGCCTGTGTTTATCATTCAATACAGGCTATGATTATTACAAAGGGTGTTCCGATCGATCGGCACCCTGAACTCTACACTGCTGTCTCTCGTCACACACAGCACTCAGCTCCACCCTGACACAATGGAGAGGAACAACTAATGTTAGCCTCTGCTGCTGTTTGCTGTTATTTCTTGTCACATTGCGCTCCTTTGCTCTTAGAGCGTCTGTTCAACGGACGAATAATACTACTTTATCACTGTTATGTATAAAAATTCCAGACACTGACTGGAGGACAGAGCCCTATCAGAGAGTGTCTACAGGATACTGTTGTGTTAGCTCTGGTGGAGCAAGGTAGAAAGTGAATGAAGAGAGAATGTGGTGACAGTAAGAAAGCCGCAGAATCAGACAATGACACATTATTTAATGATTGTTTTAGAGTGGTTACGATCAACAATACAAATACATTTCCCTACACACCTGCACCCAACCCTGCAGCTCCACCTCAAACCCCTCTATCTGATACACCCTGTGCTGTTTAAAACACAGCAGCATTATGCTTTCTGTTTTAAAGAGCCATATTTCACACAGAGACAGTGAACCAGGTGAAAGCTGCAGGTGATAGCAACACTCATCTCAGGAAGAATGATGCATTCTATTCATTGCATCTGAGGCATAGGATAAATGTCTCAGCCTGTTGACAGATGGGACAGAAGAAGTGACAACTATCACATTTGGCCAGGAGTAATTGGCCTCTCCTAACAGCAGACGGTAGCAAACTTGAGCTGCCTCTAAAATGCAGTAGTGTGAATGTACCAAAGTCATTCAGGCAGAACAGAGGCAATACCCCATCACTAATAACTCAGGAATAACAGATCATTGACCACTTTCCATTTCACCATAGTAGCTGCTATAAAACATTGCTGAAATGTAGAAAGTGCACATAGACTAATTGTCAGGAAAATAACTGTTTATCGTGCCACAGTAATGAGGCACATATACTATGCTATGACATTTTCTGTAGAAGCATGCTCAGGTGTCATCCTATAGATTAATGTTAGCTTCAACAAGAATTGTCAGAACAGATCATGTTGATGAGTTTGTGTTTTCTCGTGGCAGTGGCTACAAACCAGATGTTTACGCGTGTTAGAATGTCAAGGACAGCAGTAATATCATTTACAGAATTAAATCATCTATAGCCTCTTCTCTGTGTCTCTCGTGATCCCTCAGGGCAGGACATTCCTGGTTTCTGACCACTGTCTGCAGCATGCCTTCAGTCTACACCACAACCTGTGCTCCAGTCTCCTGCTTGCTTACCAGGGCCTCTTTGGCTACTTCACCTCTGTTACCAAAGATTTGCCCTCTTCGCACCGTATGGAACTAGGTATACTGTGCTGTAGCTTCACATCAATTAATTTCAAAGCATGGTGTGAAAAACAGGTGCTTACATCTATTCTAGCCTACCCCCTTGTTGCCATTTCTGTTGATACAAGTGAACCATTTAATATAATTGAAAAGTGTATTGCAAAACAATTTCATCTGAAATTGTCTTCTGGGCACTTTTTAATCTCACTCAAATGTTATACAATACACCCAGATTATTTTTTTAATGTAGATTTTCATTGATTTGTCTTTTGAAGTATTGGTGTTTGTGTTGCTTATTATAAGTTTGTGTTTATTTCACCTGATCCCTATTCATTAACATATTCTACCCTTTAAACAGACCACAAGGCCAGGATTCCACCAAGTTGATTCAGGAATCTAATGCTAATACAAAATTATAAAAGTTAGAGTTTTCATATTTTCATTCATTAGATGTCTCTTAACCCTTAGACTAAAGCCAAATCATATAAACATGACTCACCATTATAACCAAACCTAATCCAGAGAAATAAATTAACCCGATCCCACAAGACCAATTAATAAGAAGGTTAAACATGCCCTATATGTGCAATCTTACTAGCCAAGCCCAGCATGCAAGTCCTTTATGAGAGAGTACTCAGAAGACCCTATCCCCGAAGTCAAAGGCACGTCTACATAGGTATGTCCTGACCCTTACAGTAACTCAAATCAGCCTTTTTCTCCCTTTTTCTCTTCACTCAAATTTTCTTCTTGTAGAAGACACCATTTCCTCTCTGTGCCACACTGTTCAATGACAATATACATACATAAACTGCTGTTATGCTCATCTTTTCCCTACTGTGCATTCTCAGCCTTTCTTTCTATCTTTTAAATTAAGACTTGGTCAAAGACTCTCATAACACAGTGGTACTGTAGAGTTTGTATGCTGTTTCTGCTCTTTTCAAATAAAGTACTGAAAGTGCTACAAATGCCTCTTCATCTGTACTATCAGACACCACTTTCCTTATTCAGCCTTTATTACAGCTTCTCCTGACATCCTTCTTTATTATCATTTAATAAATTGCCTAAGTTAATCTTACTAACACTGCTCCTCTGCATCCTCAGAACAACTCGACTTAGAGGCCCGTCTTGCTGAGTTGTCTGAACAAGTCAAGGTAAGACCTAATGAGTACTGCTATTGTCTATCTCTGATTACTGTTTTTTGTAGGCAGTGATGCAAAACGTTTATAGGAAGCAGCAAGGCTGGCACACCATCAAATTGGCACTTAATTTGTGTGACAGGAAGAGTTAAGAGGAAATGTGGCATAAGGCCATGTAGAGGTTGTTTGCAGAGAGAAAATTCCTGATAAGTCCTGATTTATTGTCAGTTTTTTTTTTTTTTTTTTTTTTTTTTTTTTTTTTTTTTTTTTATAAAGGATAGAAGTAAATGGTATTTTGTGAGCTCACCATTCTTTTGTGATGCTGTTGTTTTACTTTTGAAAGTGTATTTTTTAGTATGGAAACAAATGATACCATACACGCAAACTGGGTCTGTTGTTAAATGTTAGAAACATAAGAATCTTGTTTGCATTGCATCAAGAGATATAATATGAGTTAGTGCTGGGTGGTATACTGGTTCACACCAAAAACCGGTATTTATTTTTTCACATGCTGCAAGACTGGTGAATAGTGTAAACAATGTTTTGCACCATGGTGTAGCAGAACGGTTTGGGAGGGGAACCTTTTTACTGCGGCACTGAATTTAAAAAACGCAAGAATGTTCTGAGACTAACCTTGTGGTATGCAGAGGTGGCAAAACTACTACAGGTAGGCTACTAATTAATTGCAATGTGATTAAGGGCCAAGCATAACACAAGTTATCATTCAAACTTGCAGGTTCACAAGCAAAACAGTCGCAGAACAGACTTTGTTTAACTGAGTGGCCTAACAAATGTTGTTAGTTTATATTATGAAGATTTGTAAAGTATCACTCTTTTAAGGATCACAGTCACAGACAATAAACTTAGCATTTCTTAATTCTGGTAGTAGCAGTGCAGTCTAGAGCCTATGCATTATAATGCGGATGGACATAAATTGTGTTATTTTGCCTTAATAATTATATAAATAATGCTCAAAAATTTAAGATCATGAACCCATATATGCATTAAATATGCATAATGTCTCTCTGTTGCATTTAGTTTTATTTGATGACTAGGCCTAGTTAATGTTATACTTTTTTTTAAAAATTCTTATTTCCAAAGTGGCTTCTTTTCCTGTGAATTAAAAAGTCTTATTTCTGCAAAAATGTTCATCCCTATTATGTAGGCATTAAAATGATTCATTTTCTACACTATGCACTCCTTGTGACAGTAGAGCATGCTATTATGCCCAGTCATCCGTGAAAAAATTTTTAAAATACCCTTGCATACCATGAAACCAGCATAATTTTGAAAAATACTGTGATATAAATTTTTGGTCATGAGCTCAACTGAAGTCAGTAGGGAGTGTCCTTTATAGTTGTCAAGTGACTCGAAGACTGTCAACAAGTTATGAAGAACCCTAACCCTCCTAATCATCTGTGCTATTAGAGCATTTATTGAGTAGATAGGCAAGCATCTAGATTTTGTTTGTGGTTATTAAACTAGTCTCTGAGGGCATGTTGTAATGGTGTAGGTGGGGTAATCAGGCTTTTATGGTAGACCTTGAGTCCAGATTGGAAGTGATAGACAATGTTTTGCAGAGCTGGGGAATGATAGGAATTTCTGTAGATGATATAGGTCAGGTCTTTGGCATGTTTCACTTTGTTCCAAATACAGTATTTCAAATTACATATCCAAGGACAGAAAAGATTTTCATTTATGAGACTTTATGGATTTATCTGTTAAAAAGTAGTGCTTTTTTCTGTCAGTATTGCAAAAAAGTGACAGTGAAAAAGCAAAAGATTCTGCATGTTGTCACTAAATGATTCACTGTTAGAGAAACCTGTGGAAACGAAGCCTTACAGTATGCTAATGCTCTTGCTACTTAAAAGGTCAATGATGCTTATTCATTTTATTGGTCAAGTCCCAACTGACCTGATGAAATAAAAATTAAACTAATCAGAGATTAATTAGTTGACACTTGAGCAATTTTTACCATCTATTTACTCATTTTAAAGCATAGTCCTCTCTCATAGAACATTATACCATTGTTCATTATACTAATGTTATAGAAATAAGCTCATGTGTGACCTCTGGTGGATGACTAGTGTGTCTTATACCTGCAGCAGAAAGCAGAGTCCCCTGACGAGTTGGCAGAACTGGTGAATATGAACCTGGCACAGCTTTGCTCTCTGCTTATGGCTCTCTGGGGACAGTTTCTAGAGGTAATGTCCCTGCAGGAGCATGTTGCTGCCCTTCTAGCAATGGAGCACCATACACTAAGAGTGAGTCAAACCTTTTAAATCATCTGCAGATTTAAATATCAGACTAGTAATTTAAATAACAGAATATTTTTGAATGATGATGAGCCTTTTCTGTTCCGAGAACTTTTCCAAATCTATGGTACTCTGAATAATAATATGGTGTTATTTCAGGTAAGGCGGTTTGCTGAAGCTTTCTTTTGTCTTGAACATCCAAGACAATCTGCTCTGGCGTATCAAGAGTTACAGTAAGTTGCTGTGGCATGTTGATCTTGATTGTGAAACATAGTGTTGCTTTATCAAGCCTGCGCCAGCACTGACTTGTTTGAATTACTATATCCAATGTCTGGAAAACCCTGATGCCTTTTTTTCTCTCTGTCTGACTTCTTCTGTTCATCAGTGCTCACAGTCACCAGCAGATGACTAATGCTATCAAAAGCTCCAGCTATTTTCTGTCTTTGCCTCCACTTCCAGTGGAATGTGCTGACCTGGATGGTGATGTTAGCTCCCTGCCAATCATCTTTGAGGATAGATATCTGGACTCTATCACTGAAGGTTAGTATTACTGTAAAGCTGTTCAACTTGACCTAGAGACACTGGGCTCACTGACAAGTTTAACAACTATGTTTTGTTTTTTGTCATTTTATGTTTAACCTGGTGTGGTTAGATCGTGATGGACCCTGGCTGGGCATGCACAATACAAGAACTGGTTCAGTGTCCAGTAAAACCGACAAGCCTAACTCCAAGGACTGCGGTGCAGCAGCAAGCCCCTTGCCTGAGTCTCGTTGTGCCCCTACAGAGAACCCTTGGCCAGACAGCTATGATCCACCACCTAAGTCCAAAGGCAAGTCGGTTAAACTGAAGAAAAATTCAAAGACTGACAACTCCAAGAAGCTTATTAGACAGGGCTCCAAGGATTCTGTTGTTCTGGTGGGCTATAAGAACCTGAAAGCTCCATATAGTGATCCCAGCACAAAGTACAAGGAGGGAGAAGCCCCCCTAAACCAAGAGGAAGAACGAGATACTTTGCAGGGCTACTCAAGTCATTCAAGGACTAATACCAATTCTGTTTTTGAACCTGGTGCCACATCAACACATTGTGGAAACAGTGTTGTTGATTCTGCTGCAGATGACAATATAACTACTGCTGCTTATCAGAAAGGTTTCTTCAAAAATCCTACAAATGTGGATGCACAGAATAATCCTCAGGCAGGTACTGGGGCTTTCACTACATGCAACCAACCACTTAACAAAGATGAGCAAGTTGACCATTGTGGCCGAAAGTTGCTGCACTGGCCTGCTGGACTAAAGCAAATTGAAGTGAAACCAAGTCACAAAGACCCATATCAAGGGGACAAAGTTACAGTTCTTCTACCATGTCGGACTGATGGAGCTCTCAGCAGTAATATTCCCGAGATTACCCAGACAAGCCTCTGTGACTCAAGACAGTCTGTGGTGGACTCTTTACTTGAGAGATCTGGTAAAGAGGCAGCACAGCGCAGCCAGTCTTGTCTGGTGTCAGTACAAGTAAAAAGTGATTGTATTAGGCTGCCAGATGGAGGAGCCCCCAGTGCCTCTTCCCGTCTCTCAGACTCAGGCATAGAGAGTGAGCCCAGCTCCTTTGCGACTCAGCTCGTTCCTGGCCCAAAGACCTGTGTGGGGCTAGGTGCAGCTGAATCAAGTGTCGTTGCTCCACAGCCAGACAGGTCCCTCCTGAGTCCTGCACCAAGGCCTGCTCAGCCAAGTTCTGTGCAAAAGCTCAGTGGGGCTGCAGAAATTCTTAATGCAGAAAATACCAGTGCCGTCAGTGGAGTTCAATCCTCTCTGACTTCCATCAACTCCTTGCCCTCAGATGATGAAGGCGAGGGTTCCTCAAGGGGTTCTAGTGGAGCTGAAGTCCGTGGCAGGAAGTCCAGTGTCTTGGTGCAAGAACAGAGTGTAGTATTTTCTGGAGATGTCACTAAAAGACCAGCCATTGATGTGGCCTGCAACTTGGACTCTGCAACAGTTGATTCCCTTCTTATAAAACCAACCCTAGACTTGGAAACAGACCCCAAAGTGATAGGTGTTTCTGAAGGTGGAGTAGAGGGAGCATCTGGCCTTGGTGCCAGTAAAGAATCCCGAAGTGAACCCCACACGGCTTGCCCATCCAGTAACTCTGCCACCAGTAGCACTGACCTGGTAAAACGTGGGATGGTAGAGAACTATTTTGGCTCCTGTTCTAGCACAGATGTGTCTGAGATCAGTCCTGTAGAAACATCTGCTATCACACTAGGAATCCAGACAGGACCTCCGGTTGAAGAGGATGAGGACGAGACTGAGCATGAAATGATAGAGAATGGTTACTATGAGGAAGGGGATAGCTACACCTTTGTGAATGGTGTTACTGATGAGGAGCGACTTGGAGACACAGCTGCTCAGGAGACATGTCTGCTGTTTGCTCAGCTTGGAATCGGCTTCCTCCACGAAGGCAAGGATTTATCAAAAGCTCCAATCTGCTCCAATCTAGCCTCCAGCAGTGCAGAGTATAGCTTGGGAAGACCCCCCTGTCCCTCAGCCTCTCGTTCCTCCAGCCTGCGGTGGTATGAATGTGCATCCACACCACAGATGAAAGCGTGAGTCATCTTGCATAAATTTCCTCATATTTCACTTATCCTGTCTTATAAATGAATATTCACCAATGTATTTAATTAAACATATTATGCAGGTTCATCAAGGCAAAGGAAGAAATGAAGCAGCTAAGGTTACCTGGCTTCTTGTACAGTGAAGTGCCAGAACTGGCATCCACTGTACCCTACTTCAGCTTGGAGGAAGATGAAAGCTGTGAAGAAGGCATTCATCTCATTGTCTGCGTCCATGGTTTGGACGGTAGGGCAACTCATCACTGAGAATAAATTTCTCTCTCTTTTTGTGTCTGTGTGTGTGTGTGTGTGTGTGTGTGTTAAAAATACTTAACTGTTATTCTACTCCCTTAATTGCTAAAGGCAACAGCGCAGATCTGAGATTGGTGAAGACTTACTTGGAGCTTGGACTGCCCGGTGCTCGTATAGATTTCCTCATGTCCGAGAGGAACCAGGTGATTGGATAAACACATGCAGCTGTCTGATATCAATATTAAACACATTTCCTGCATAAGTGACTTGGAAAAAATCTATACTTGCTGTAGGGATCAGTTTCAATTAGCAGTGCATGAGCCTGTTCATGATCAGTCGTTCACAGCTGTCCATCCACCTCGTCTGAAACACCTGTTAAAAGAATCAAACACTGTAAAACATAGTATCATCTTCTAATGTAATGCTCTTTTTGTTCCCAGAATGACACATTTGCTGACTTTGAGTCAATGACAGACCGTCTGCTGGATGAAATAGTCCAGTATATCCAAATATACAACCTCACAGTGTCAAAGATAAGGTAAGATGCACCCTAATGTATTTTTTGTTTTTAACTCGTCAGTTTTACTCCACTTGAGCTTACTTATCATGTTCCTTAAGCGGTAAGACAAGATAACCATCTGTGCCAATTTTATTTACACTAACGAGATCTTTTGTCTCTAAACCTCTGTTTTCCCACTTTGTAGCTTTGTGGGTCATTCCTTGGGGAACCTCATAGTTCGTTCAGTGCTGACCAGACCCAGGTTTAAATGTTACCTGAGCAGGCTGCACACCTTCCTTTCCCTCTCTGGACCTCACCTGGGTACACTGTACAACAGCTCTGCTCTGGTCAACACAGGTTAGTGTCCAAACATTTAGTTGATGCTGTTGTTGTTGTTGGTGGTTGCTGCTCAATAACAAGTGAACTTTCTTAGGTCTCTGGTTCATGCAGAAGTGGAAAAAATCAGGGTCACTCCTGCAGCTGACTTGTCGCGATCACTCTGATCCTCGTCAGACCTTTCTTTACAAGCTCAGCAAGAAATCTGGTAAGCTTTGCTGTTGCTGTTTTTGCTGTCTTTGACTCTGTGTGAAATATGACATTGTAAAGATAACTTCTGTATTGATCTGGTTTTGAAGGTCTACAATATTTTAAGAATGTGGTGCTGGTGGGGTCGCTGCAGGATCGCTACGTCCCCTATCATTCTGCTCGAATAGAGATGTGCAAAACTGCATTAAAGGACAAACAGACAGGTGAGCCATTGCAAAATTAAAAGAGCGGTTTGAATTTTCTTATCCTTTCATTTGGTGTGACTTTCATAGTTGATGTCTTCCATACTTGTGTTCAGTCTGGTGGGCACACTGATGTAAGCCAGGACAAGATGTCCTTCGTTAATGCACTTAGTGTTCAGATTTTAAATTGGAGAGGAAAAAAAACGCAGAACTAGTGCAGTCCTAAGGGCTCAGACACACAATTGCAGTCAGTTATTGTTATGTTTCACCCATTTAGTACAGTTTCTTATTTTTTGCAAACTATAGTGCAGTTGTAAGGTTTTGGAGAATGTCAAATCATTGTGTGGTGTTGCTTTTTTAGGGAAACTGGGAATCTTTATTCTGTTTTATCTGTTCTGCTTTAGTTTGCCACTTCTTACATCTTTGTCTCCTCAGTTATTTCCTTATGTTTTCCATCTATTATAGGTCTGTTTTNTTGCCGCTTCTTACATCTTTGTATCCTCAGTTATTTCCTTATGTTTTCCATCTATTATAGGTCTGTTTTTTTAAGACACAAGGCACAAAAGAATAAATAGGAATTTACAAACTATTGTAGTGAAACATCTTCTGACGCCCTCATCACTCAACAGTTCTTCACACAGGTGCTTCAGTCACCAACTGCACTAACAGGACTGTTTGACTCTTGTCTTTACCAGGTCCTGTGTATGCTGAGATGATCGAGAACTTGCTGCTGCCAGTACTTCAGAACAAAGACTGTAATCTCGTGCGATATGATGTCATTCACGCCCTGCCCAACACAGCCAATTCTCTTATTGGCCGGGCCGCCCACATTGCCGTCCTTGATTCTGAGATCTTCCTGGAGAAGTTCTTCCTTGTTGCAGGCCTCAAGTTCTTTCAGTAGAACTGCAGCAGAATCGAACACATGGACGAGAGGAATGTGGAGCTAATACCTCATTGCATCTAAACCTTATTTCTAAATTACAGTATCTGGATTATCACATAGTTTTTAAATATTTCTATTTACTTTTCAAAAACATCAGAGCAATGTCACAAATCCTTTTGTTTCGTGTTGTTCATATAGGAATTGCGGTGGATACGGAGATCATTTTTATTTTTCTACTGCCGTTTTTTTTTTTTTTAAACACTAATTTTTTGTGTTTGGGAAATCAGTAACCCCCATCATATATGCTATATTTTCAGTGTTATTTATGTGTTATGTTTCTACTTTTTATTTTTCTCCCCAAATTTTTTAATTAATTTTAGATGCTGAACTGGAAATGTAGCTGCTACAACGAGAAATGGCAAGTCAAGTCTGCACATACTGTCCTCACCATTGCAAATGTTTCCACCAATTTTCACTGCATTCGTTTGCACCACAACTACATTTTACAAGCTTTTGTACTGAAAACGGTCATTTGTACAAGTTACTTTTTTATCAACTATTTTCCATCATTTTTAAAGGTAAAGAATGCATTTGAAATACGGTTGTTGTTCAGACTCTACATCCTAGGCTTCGTTCGTAATACATTATGCTGTTCTTTGCCATTGCAGCATTCTGCACAACATTTACCCAGCCTGGTGTTGGGATAATAAAGCTTTGCCTACAACATGACAGCATTTTATTACAGGGGTTTTAAGCAATGATCACAATTCAGTAAAAGCACATGTTGGCAATATGATCTTGTTTTATTTTGAAAGTATTTGGTTGGTTGGTGATTATTTATGTGTTTCAACTGGAAAGTATTGCTTGGAATTAAACAATGTTTATCTGACAATTGTTTATATACCATTATACTATACCATTAAATATGCATATTATGAAACTTGTTTACTGAGTTTTTTTAATCATTAGTACATAGTTATGTTATATCTGATCTCAAATGATTTTGTACTTTAAAACGGCACCTTTTTAATGTACATGTGTTTTCATGTCACCTACAAGTATAAGTTTTGCTGACAAAATATCACTGAATGAGATGTTCCTTGAGAAATTATTTTTATTTGAGCTAACTCAACTTTTAATGTTGCAATAAATTTTAAGATGTACTTGTTTTGC
>JANJYP010075529.1:0-11318 GCA_024605115.1 Rastrelliger brachysoma
CAATCATCATGACAGTTGGTGCATCAACCTGAAGAGAAACAGGAAAAAGGAAGATCAATATATGGCAAAAAAAAAAAAAAAAAAAAACGCCCAAAATTTGCTTGATCTTTTTCTTTTTGTGAAATCATCTAAAGGAAATGCTGCACTTTTTTTTACTCCACTGCAGTATGTAGGTTTTATTTAACACAACAGATTTGCTTTACTTCACTTTATTCCTTTTTGCATTCATTTTCTTTCTTAATTTCTCTCCTTATTTTTTGTTTCTGCTTTCCTTCCTTTTCTCATTCTGCTTTTTATGTCCTACTTATTTATTTATTTTTTTTACCTTTCATCCTTTTGATTTTACCCTTTAGTTTTATTCTCCTTTCCTTGCTTTCACTCAACTGATCTAAGTTAAAAGTCTGCTACTACAGTGAATAGGTTGACATTGAAATACACACTGTTCCTCTTTAAAAAACTTTCCATGAACCCGATACTTGCAAAAAATCTTGACTTGTGATGTCGTTGCATCATTGCATGAAAATCTTGGTTTGCAACATGGAAGGAGAGACATAGTTTTTAAAATTTCTTCATATGTGCAGATTATAACCCATTGTGTTAAACAATAATACCACTGCTCTGAAATGAAACGGTTCCTGTAAAATGTTTTTCCTCTCAAAAGGAGGAAATTCACACTTCTACATGCAAAGTACTAAATATAGTGACAACAAAGAGACAGCAGAGAAGTTATGATAGAGGCTTGAGGTTACAAAGGACCTCTTCAAGACTTTTGGTCATTTTTTCATTATTTCCCATAAAATTATAAAGTTATAACTTTGCTGAATAAACTGACATTTAGCTTTGTAATACACAACAATTCACAAACATCACATTGCAGTCATTATGTGAATTCAGGAAGGTAAATCTACAATGAAAAATTATCATATATCTTTCCACTATACAACACTTGGAGAACAGCATTATACACTGCACAGTACTTACTCTCTTAAAGCTAGTTCCTGTCCTGCAGGCTGTAAACACAGACTCTTTCCAATCCCCTCTCCTCAACCTTTATTTATATTGCTCGTACACAGTTACATTCGGCTCCTCACGTGGAGGAGTCATAAAGTTTTATAACCCCCTCCAAACAAACATTGTTCATTTAATCTGGTCCGCAAGTGACGTAGTTTGAATAAATATTTATGCATGTGAAGATATGAGTAGTATTGAATTCATTTTAGGTGAAACTAGGTTATTATTCTGAAACAACCGCGTGGTCTGTTAATGGGTGACAGTTTAGTAGACAACCAGGAAGCGTCATCCGGTAAAATAGACTAATGCAGGAATAATGCCAATTTGAAATAAATTTACAAAAACACTTAGTTTGAAAGGATATATGTTTTTATTAGCTGTTCCAGAGGTGTAAATCACCACAAAAATGGATGATTAGTTTCTGATGTGTGTGTCTGATGTGTCTCATCTGCTGCTCTCTCAACATGTTCATTTGACATTTAGCCAGTAAGTCGTCATTCCTCTCTCAATAGTCATCAGAATGACTCTTTTTTTTTTTTTTTGTAGATTCTTCAAAATCAATGCAAATGATAGCTTGTATTTTTTTGAATGTTGGTTTTACTGTATGCATGTGACTGGCCATCAGCTTCCTTATCATCTAAACATCGTGTGGGTCAGAAAACAACAGCTGTGATGCAACCTCACTGAGGAAGCTAGAAACCCTGATCTGGTCAGCAGTAGACAGCTGTTCCTGGAAACTGACTATAGATTAGATAATTATCAAGAATATTGACTTAATGACACTTATCACATGAAAGGCATGGCTGTAAAATAATGTTGTAATATCACCTAGCGATAATAAAGCTTTTAAAATTCATTGTCAATTGCACAGAAACATATTTTGAAAGAATCTGGGGGGCGCAATTTAGTATACTCTCAATTTTTTTCTATCTATGCACCGGTCTATAGCTGGGTTAATATGTTTGCATTAAGAGGTTATCATGTACTTATATGTGTGGTGCACTGCAAAACAACAGCTGTTTGACGTTGTTAGAAATTGTCAATGGTCATGATTGACTCAGTTGCCCTTTTGTTTTCAGTTACATATATAGAGTTAATCTATTTCCACTGTTTTTGCTTACCCCTACTGTACACATAGTAGTAGTGATTAAGTAAGGCCTATCTTTCCGTCATCGCTCCGTAAACTAACATGAATGAAGCTATGTTGGTTATACATTAATGTTAGATATATGATTAAAGCTTGTGGGTTTTTTATGTCTAAACCTAATCAGACAATAGTGTCTTGGAAAGCATGGACAATTGATGCTGTCTTGCAGATTATTACCAAATTAGAACATATCATGCATTGTTGCAAATGTGCCAACAGTCAAAAAACATATTTGAGGATTTATTGGATCAAGGTCCACTGTTAAAAGTTGCTAACTTTGGTCTAGGAGAGCCCTAATGTGTACTTTAGTCAAGTCATGTCAAAGTCAACAGCTTGATGTGCTAGAGTCACATTTGAACTGACTATAGCATTTGACTTTTTAACATGTCCGTATAACCACAATCTTCCCGAAAAGCCAACTTTCACTCATAGGTAAGTGCATCAAGTTCTGAAGAAATGATAAGGTCAGATGAAGTCCACCCGTTCCTCTGTTTACAAAGCATCTGGCAGTGGCTCAAGTCAAATTCTTCCATTTTACGAGACGTAGGAGTTCAACCAAACCTGTCACCTTCAGCAGCAACTTACAAATGTTTAGAACTCTGAGTTTATGACCTCCAGCTGGTTAGACTTTAACCACGTTGGAAGGAAATTCTGTATCGGGATCTAAAGAGAGATTTTAGTGGATGAGTCATTTTTGTGCAGTTTCCATATTAAAAAACAAAACAAACCTTTTAGCTTTTCAAGATAAGTAGCAGTATCAGTGAAAGGAATCTAAACAAATATGCTGACAATGCCGCAGGCTCTTCATTGAAATCATTCTCCCAAAACCTCAGACATGACAGGTAAGGCATGTTGTAATCACTTGTTGCAACACACCTCTGAAATTACTAAGATTTCTCGGTCATACAAACTAAAACACCTGGCTCAATAAGTGAAATATATGGCCTTTGTTTCCCCTTGTCAGCGTTGTTCACAACATACAGGTATGCTAGTGGTTAGTATATCATGAGTTGGAAAGATAACTAGAAAACCTCATTCTAAGAGTATTAGAAGAGGAAAAATATTTGTGTACTCTGTGTGCGAGAGATAGCTTTCACAAATCTTGGCATGTCTAGTAAAATGTATAGGCTAACACTTCATTTATAATGCCCAGTATCTGTGCAACACCTTAACAGAGGAGTTGTTTTTTTTTTTTTTTTTTTTTGGACACAGTTCAACAAGCTTTGCAATGACGATACCAAGGGATACTTTATCTTGCAGAACCAGTCATGTAGTAAGACAGTAAACAACTGGAAATACTAGAGTAATTGGAAATGTTTCAGTGTGATTGCAGAAGTCTCACTGTTCAAAATCTACACTTCCTGTCATCTGGAAAAAAAAAAAACCCAAACTGTTGGCACACAAACCGCAAACATTGACAAATTGGTATTACTATAATCTTGTAGTAGCAATTAGTTCTAAAGGCTTCCTCTTTATAGCGAGGTACCAAAGCAAAAGGAACAATCTTAAAGGGACAATGTGTAAAGGCATGTTAACTGGTTAGCGCCGGGTCGTCCAGTGTTGTCATACCAGTTTATGTCTGAGGCGGCGATAGAGTAACATACCGGCCAAACCGTCTTCAGTGCAGAACAGAACAGTAGAGGTTACTTACAGAGGTTTCGGCCATTCTTGCTCCTTTCGGTTCGCTACCTGACCGGACGGGGAGGAGCAGGGGGTGAGAGCACAGCGTGTGTCTTCCTCTGCTGTTCTGGGCTGCACTGAAGACGGTTTGGCCGGTGTGTTACTCTATCGCCGCCTCAGACATGAACTGGTACGGCAACACTGGACGACCCGGCACTACTCAGTTAGCATGCTAATTCTGTAGGAGATCTCTGCAATGCTATGATATAGGCTACTCTGGTTAGAAGATGTCAGTGGGATTATTTATTCACACTCCTTTGATATGTAGAGTTGATTCTTGAATGCATTACACTTCAAAAGTACACAAATAATACACATAGTCCCTTTAAATCTCTCAATTATGAAAATTATTAGCAAGTCAGTTCCTGTAACAAACAGAAAAGTGTGTTTGGTTATGGTAATTCCAAAGGAATGCCATTAGAAGTGAATCATTCTCTTAAAAACCCAAGGACATTTGAATAATCCAGGTAGAGTCACAACCTGCCTGACAAGATGAGACAATATAAAATAAATTCTAATGTTTCCTGTATAACAAACAGCAGCTTTACATTGTCTAAACACTAAACATTAGTCAGTCTAACTCATCATGGATATTTTCATATTCTTAGTTGCTGCAGTATATTTTTGCAGAGTCACTACTGGGACGTGATGGAGCGATGACCTGAATGACTCAGAAAGCTCATATTATTTTTTAGGCTGAACTTTAAAATGTATTTTATTCACCTCACAAGTGCACTAGGAGGAGACTTTTAATGGCCAGTGGGGAAGAGAAAAAGGAATTTAATGATGAAATACTCATAGGCATATAAATGTTGGAGACTTCTCCCTCTAAGAAAAATAACAAAATAACTTATAGTGTCCACCACTTAAAAATTATGCATAGTAACATATAGTTATGTTTGAGCTACAGTAATTGTGAAATGGTGCAAGGGTATAATTCAGATGATAATGTATATTTATGTTGTATTTATGTATGAATTCAGAAGTCAGAGGAGGTAATAATCCAACAGTGGACTAAATCATAACTACAATTATTCTCTGACCATATTATTATTGCTACCATGACAACAAGGGTCACATAATTTTATAGAAGTAATCATATTAACCCAAACCACAATCATCACCTAGTGTCCATTATCCTAAAACCTAACCAGACTTATACCACACAATTAGTTACATTACCTTTTTGACAGTGATTTTCGATGGATTTGCATCTGGTCACACAACATTATTGGTCATTTAATTTGGATGGCTGACTATTCAAATTGCTTTTAAGCTAAACGTCTACAAGGGAGTCAGCTGTGTACTAGATTTAAAGGTGCAGTGTGTAAGATTTAGTAGCATGTAGCAGGACGGACATGCAAAATAAGGAACATAATATTCATAAGTAGGTTTTAACTAGTGCATTATGATCTGAAAATAAAAACTGTTGTGTTTTTGTGATGTTAAAATGAGCTCGTTATATCTATATAGGGAGGCTAGAATGGACAAAACAAACACTAAGTCTAGAGGTCCTTTTGAAGTCACGTGTGGTCAATTTGTTGCAATAATAAAACCTTACCACTAGGGGCAACTAAATCCTAGACATTGCACCTTTAAAAAACTCACAAAGCTATTAATAAAATAAATGATAATAATCTCTGGTCTAATTAAATTTCTATAGGTGTTCATGGAGAATACAAGTGTTTCATTAGGATGTACAGCTGCTATGGTCCATAGCAACAGAATGCAACCCTGCACTGAATTACCAAGTGTTACATGGCCCTATCATTGATTAAACTATGATATCTCTGTAATATACCATGAATGGCGTCATCTGGTGAGCTCAGAGCTCTGTTACTGTGTGTGATATTTACCCAACAGTCAATAGTTATAGGAGCAAACAGGTCATTCAATGACATGTGTTGGCCACAGTGTGCCCACTGCCCATGTGACACATTCATTTGGCAGCAGACTCACTGATGAGTGTTCTTTACTCTCGCTTAACGATGCTTCATGTTTACACGTTACGCATAAAAACAGCAGCATCTCTGCTCAAGCTGTGACCATTCAGCCTCAAGGATAACAAGTTCATCTTCTACAATGCGAAATACTCTACATCACATGATCACATGCTGGTTGTTCATGACATGACCTACTTCAAGTTGTTTTTCTTTTTCATAGTAAATATGAAGGCAAAGATTAGTAGTGTGGCAAAATAAATTAGCTGTACTCAAATCATGATTACTTCTGGTTGTATAATCATGATAGAAAATTAAAAGCTGAAGGACACTGAGCTGAAGGACAAATGTTTTCAAAGTGACTGTTTTTGGTATACGCTCAAAGGTCTGAGTAAGGTCTTGTAATATGATTGAGCAGACACTATTTTAGTCAAAAAAAGTTATGTCATCAAATTATAAATTGTGGTTACAATAGTACATCCAGTCCCTTTTAATCGAAACCACATGTAGCTCACTTCCTTTTGAGAGAGTTGTCAAAACCTTTTTCCCATCCATCATCAGGATAATCTTCATGTTGTTCTCTCTGGCCTCCCAACAATGAACAATCAACTACACATAACGAAACAGTATGCACTGTATGAATGTGATTTGACTCCACCTGAATGTTATTGTCTTGTTTTCTTGGCCATGCAGCAAACATATGAGTAATCACTGACTGTAAAATACCAGGATGAGTGGAACAAAAGGTCTGATTGTTTTGTTGTTTCAACTCAAAGTTAAAGCTAATACCAGATAAATGAAGTCAATCAAACTTAATCTAAATCTGAAAACTCCTTTGGTTGAATGTGTGTCAACAAACACATAATAATAAAATGAGTTTGGACATTTTTCAAAAAATTCATGGTGGCATTCATCTGTAGTTTGGTACTTTTGATGAATGTTCACAAGAGGTTTGGTTAATGTTACACTGATACCATTTAAGTATCAATAATGTTGATATTTAAATGGTTATGCAGTGTTGGAAAAAAAGTTTTGGGACACCTCATGTACTTTGAAATATTGCATTAAGAATCATTCTTAGGTCTTCAGGTGCAATTTCTTTTAGTACAGTCACAAATCTACATGAATTTTAAAAAGACATTAAAAACTTCAATTTGACTGGTTCCATAAAAATACATCAGACATTCATGTTGGCACCAATGATTCACTAATGAGGGTCATGCTGTTTATTCAAAGACACCATTTTTGTTGCCATGCTTGGTGTCTATATAAAGCCGGCACATTTGAAACTTCCTCAGAGACAAAACACAGGAGACACATTTTCAGCATTGGGGACATTTTTTCTTAGACAGGAAATGGGAGATAGAAGGGGTAGACATGCAGAGAAAGGACCATATAGCCAACTCTCTAACCACCACACTACTGAGTGAGCCAAACTGGGGGCGTCTTTAAGGCTGTCCCAAAACTTATAAGGTATGTTTGAAAAAAGGAATATCACACAGTTCAATGTTCAAATTCAAATTGACACTTAATTTAAGTTAATATGTACTGTAGCTTTACTGTGATGACATGTCTGCATTTGTCCTACAATAATTATGAACCATTGCAGAGTATTTTTACAATCCCCCTGATGTTGGTGTGGTTAGGATTTGAGTACAAATTTAAAAAAAAACACAGACCTTTTGCACAGATTGAATGGATTAAAATGGAGTTGACAACCAACTGGTGGACTGAATTGGAACACAGAAAGAGGAAGAGAGGATATTCAGCTACCACCACTACCCTGAGAGGGCTCCGTGAAGAATAAATCTGGTGCATGAAGTGAGAATGTATGTCAGCAAAAAGACTTCTCTAGAAACTACACTATAAAAAAGGGCAAGGTTAAAAAGCAGTTGTTGTGTGTATGTGTTTTTTTTTTATATTTCTTTACACTTCTGTCAGCTCTTTACTCTACAGGAGCAGGAAAGGCTTGACATAAATCACACTATGCCAAAAGCAAACTGTTTGTGAAAGACCTAAGAGGGCAAAACAGCAGCAGAGATCCAGTGACTTCAGTTTACAAACAAAAAACCGCAAGACACTCGGCCTATAATCTCTGCCTGTTTCCCATAATACCTCCAGCTTGTAACTTCAAAATGGCTTCAGCTTACTAAACGCATGTATATGAAATCCACGGACATTATCAACCGGGTAGCATTAACACTAAACAGCTGTTCAAAACAACCTGAAATGAACTTGTTTGTTGTCAATAATTGAACAGCCTAATTGCCCGAGGATGTGGTTGTCATTCAGAATAAGCCTGGTGTTACTAATTCATATTTTCACAAGACCAAAAACCAACAATGAATTGAAACTACTAACAATGTGAAATAGCTTATCCCTAATTACAGAGCCCCAGTATCTATTGTCGAAACTAATAATGAAGAAACCTGCCATGTAATGTTATGCCTGTTGTGTAATTTACTGAATGTAGGTAATTGTGTGAAAGGTTATTGCATAGTGACGTAAAGCCATAAGTAATATCGGTCTTTGGAAACGTAGACGGTTGAGGTCAGTGAGGCATGTATGGTTACAGCATGCATCTGCATAGTAACGCAGACACAATGGCAAAGCTATTGTAATGGTTAATCGTCTACCAGTCCAGTCTGATCTTGGAAATTTCTGAATTTGAAGCTTGAAATATTCCATGACTAATACGGTGTCAAATGAAAACAATCAACATGGTTTCTTACATGTGTATATTTGTAATGTTTTTCAAAATAAATGACTCATTATATTTCATGTAATGTGTATTGGAAGTGCTGAAATACTCAAGTTAAATGTAAAAATGGGCATAAGAATTCTCCAACAAAAACACCTTTTCCTCAACTTCCTCTTGTAAAGCTGCCTGGAAGGATGTCAGGGAAGTTGATGCCTAAGAGTTATTACTCAAAGGATTATATTGAAAAGGAAAATATGTTGGTATGTAACAATCAAATCAGTCATCAAGACGGTACTTGCTTAAACAAGAGCTTTTAGGTTCATGTTTCAAACCATGTTTAGTAATCACTGTTCAGTCACTTCCACTATTGCATTTGTACTATTTTTGTAATCGACCATGAAATAAAGAAGTGTGGTTTGTGGTTTATCGATTGCTTTTGAGTCAGAAAATAAATGTCTAAATGAAACTCAAACGCTAAATAATAATAGTGTAAAATGACAGACGAAAAAAAAAAAAACGTAGCTTTGCCTGATTGCTTTCCGCTGTTATCATATCTCAGCCGTGTCGTGCTAAATGCTGAATGATCCTGATTTTAGGCTGGATGTGACAGATTTTTGACTGTGCATGACTGATGTGTCAGATTTTCAATAAGTCTATATTCACATAACACATGTGCTTTATAACATAGTCATATCCAAGAGAACCTCCACTTAGTCATACCATCCACGCTTGTGTTATAATCCAGTTACAGTAAAATAATCAAAAAATGACATATATTCATCAACAAACTCAATAAAGTTACATGTTTGAAACAGACATGAAAAAAAAAATCTTTCAACCTACCTCAGCAGAAAGGCGGTCAGACTCCACAGCTCTTCTTCTTCAGTTTAACTTTTAACACAACATTTGAACCTGTGCTGTGTTGGTAGACGCTCGATGAGAAGTGAGTCAATACTGAGCTAGCCTGTGGCAACTCTGTCAGTTTGATTATTCATTCTCTCTCTCTCTCTCTCGCTCCCTCGCTCCCTCACTCTCTCTTCAGTCTGTGTGTGTGTGTGTGTGTGTGTGTGTGTGTGTGTGTGTGTGTGTGTGTGTGTGTGTGTGTGTTTCTATAGCTCAGGAATGTGCAAAATGTCAGGAAGAGATTGTTATTACCTCAGCAGCTCCACAGTCCCCCCCCCCCTTTTTTTCAGACTTTACTGCCAGAAAAGCATCATCAGAGATAAATACAACATCAGAACTATGACTTATGCATTCAATTTAGCACATTATTTTGAACATACAAACAGTTTTGGTTCAATTTATTCTGTTTTTGAGATACAGATTTCTGCCTTTTATCTATTTCAATTATTTATTTTCACTTTTATCATTTTTAATGCGCACAATCACACACATAGACACAAACACACATATAGATACATACAACTACACATCGATACACACAAATACACACACATTATTACATACCAATACACACAGATACACCCAAAAAATATGTTGTTTAGGTCTACAGTCTGTTATTTGTTTTCTTCCTTTACTTTAAATTATAATAATTTTTTTTTTCAGGACTGGTGTATTTCTGGTTATGCATAAAAGTTCTGCACTTACATACTTTGTGAAATGATAAGCAGTAGTTATGTAACGGATGCCAGGTAGCCTAGCTGCGTGTGTGGAACATTAAAAGCTTCTCTCCCGATGCTTCAAGAGTGTCAGTTCACTGAGAGCTTGGGCTTTTAGTCGACTGGTTAGGGCGTTCATCTCCCGTCCGGGATGTTGCGAGAGGTGGCGGGTTCAAGTCCAGCGAGGGGCAGGGCTGAATCTAGCATGAGGACCTCCGCTAAAGTTACATACATATAATATCCTACAGGCCAAATGCTCCCCACCTCACCATTAACACAAATGCACCATCACCTGTGGGATGCCGGTGAGCAGCCACCTGGCCCTCATAAAAACTTCTGTGGGATTGAAAAAAAATTTTTTTGTGTCAGTGTTTATTCTTCCAGTTAATTTGTGTTTCCTGTTACCTTAAAGGGGGGAAAAGTCAACATTTTTGTGATTTTTTTTTTTTTTCTACCATCATGATGTTGGATATCAAACATGGTCACAGTTCCAAAATTTGAGGTATAATTAAAGTGGTTCTGAACGCTCTGTTCCTAATTTTACTTCTACTTCCTCCTCAGAGTGTTTATGCATGCCCATGAATGGATATTTGTCCTATAGCCTTTGTTATTTCATGGGTTGGTCACATTGTCAATTTGCATATTTCGGATCAGGTTTGGGCTCCAGCATGTGAATTTGAGAAGTTCCTGTTTTAAGTAGAAAATGAAAGAATAAAAAGGAGAAATCTTACTCTTATTTTTTACTGATGTAGCCTCCAGAGCAGCAAGAAGTTTGCTGATCAGTCAGAGGAAACATGGTTACCACTCTTTTCTTCTAGTGAAATCATTTTCCAGGACATTTTCAGCTGCTACAGTAGACAGACAAGTCACGCTCTATTTTATCATTCCTATTTTGTTTTTATTTTTCGATCAAACAATGAAGCACTTTGAATTTGTTGAAAGCTGAATCATTTTCCAGGGTAACTCAAGCTTTTCCAGAACATTTTACTTTTTCTCTCATTTTCCATGACTGGGATATTGATCATTTTCCAGGTTTTCCAGGATGTGTGGGAACCCTGTCAGACCATACTCATCAGGAGGGGCCTTAAAGAGACAAAGGATGAACTGAGGTGATGTATAAAGCTAGACTAATCATCCCTAGCCGGTCTGCTGTTAATTTGAATCACTCTGACAACTCTGGCCTTGAAAGTTAGAGATTCATTCCTTCCTGCTTCCATTCC
>JANJYP010075553.1:0-11422 GCA_024605115.1 Rastrelliger brachysoma
GATGTGGTCTCCAATATGGAACATATTGTGAAGACAAAGGTTAGCTAAATTGACATGGAGTTTCTTGCTAATGTGGATAGTGTTTGGAGCATAATGGGTATACTGAGTAATGTCTTCGTTTTGCGATTAATTTCAATTCAGACAAATCTGGAGAAAACCTGCAGGACTCTGGAAGATCAGATGAATGAATACAAGACCAAGTTTGAAGAAGCTCAACGTTGCATTAACGACTTCAACATGCAAAAAGCAAAGCTTCAAACTGAAAACGGTACTGTTTTTGTCTTAGACAAGACATAATAATAACTGTTTTATCTTTATCTTGCCTGCATAATTGAAAGGATCATATACTGAATATGTTTAAATTAAACTTTAAAAGCCTTTAAAACATGAAAAACTAATGCATTGTAAGAGCAGACACATTTTCTCATGTAAGTTCTTTCTTGGTGATGCAGGTTTAGACACTGACAATAACATGTTGCTTTTGACCAAAACACTAGGTGAGCTCTCAAGGCAGATGGAGGAGAAGGAATCCTTGGTGTCTCAACTGACAAGGGGAAAAATGTCTTACACTCAACAGATTGAAGACCTAAAAAGGCAACTGGAAGAGGAGACCAAGGTAAAATTTCAACACAAAAATTTCTGCAAATTATGCATATTATAGTGTTGCTAATTCATATACACCTTTTTAAAACAGGCAAAGAGTGCCCTGGCTCATGCAGTGCAGTCCTCTCGTCATGACTGTGACCTGCTCAGGGAGCAATATGAGGAGGAGCAGGAGGCCAAGGCTGAACTGCAGCGTGGAATGTCTAAAGCCAACTCTGAGGTGGCTCAGTGGAGAACTAAGTATGAAACTGATGCCATCCAGAGGACAGAGGAACTGGAGGAGGCCAAGTAAGACAATTTGAGTTATAATTCATAATTTAAGCATTAATCCCTAAAAAGAAATTTTACTTCGTCTAGCAGATCAGCTTTTTGTTTGTGTTATGTTCCAACTAAAATGTAAGACGAACAAAAAGTTTGTTTGTTAGATGACTGAGCAGCTAGTCTTATTGGTTGAAGTTATTAGAATTAGGGACAAACAAAGAAACAAAATATGCAGTATTAAATTATATGAATGATTGATTCCTAAAGGAAAAAGCTGGCTCAGCGTCTGCAGGATGCTGAAGAGGCAGTTGAGGCAGTGAATGCTAAATGTTCTTCTCTGGAGAAGACCAAACACAGACTGCAGAATGAAATTGAAGATCTCATGGTGGATGTGGAGAGGTCTAATGCTGCTGCTGCTGCTCTGGACAAGAAGCAAAGAAACTTTGACAAGGTGAGGTATATTTAATGATGTCTTATAAATCTTTTTAAGCTGCTATTGCCCAGTAGTACCCTTCTTAACATTTTTGGAGCTGCAGAGTGAAACTACATACAACTATAGCCAGGAGTAAAGTTCCCATTGGTGATTGTCGAGCTCATAATATGAAGGATTTCATTATTTTGTACTTTGGCGCCCCTTGGTGGTTATATAAAAAAGACACCATAGCACATACTGATGAATGGACTGAGGTCATTGCGTATATAAATCAGCATTTTCATTTATGGATACAAAAGAAGTCACATTTTCACCTTGAGCACCTATTTTTGTAAGGTTGGTGTGGATTTCATACAGTATGTTCTCCACCTTAAGTATTGTTTTACTCAATAATAGAACTAATTTGACACACAATGATAATAGTCTGTAGTCTTTTCTCCATTCACCTTCCTTATGTACACTTATTGCTGGCTATTTGATTCATTGTAGGTCCTGTCTGAGTGGAAACAGAAGTATGAAGAGTCTCAGTGTGAGCTGGAGAGCTCTCAGAAAGAGGCCAGATCTCTGAGCACTGAGCTCTTCAAACTGAAGAACTCCTATGAAGAGTCTTTGGATCATCTGGAGACTATGAAGAGGGAGAACAAGAACTTACATGGTAATATATTATGCCACTGTTTGTTTTGAATCTTCTGTAGACATAAGTATAGTTAATCATGATGTTTTCTTGATCACTTTGCCTGACATTTCACAGAGGAAATTGCTGACCTCACTGAACAACTTGGTGAGGGTGGAAAGAGCATCCATGAACTGGAGAAATTACGGAAACAACTGGAACAGGAGAAGACTGAGATCCAGTCTGCTCTTGAGGAAGCAGAGGTACAGACCCTCTTTGATGAATAGCAATATTTTAAAGTAACAGTATCTGTTAACTTATAATAACTGTATAACTGTGTACCATTCTGTCCATCAGGCCTCCCTGGAGCATGAAGAGGGGAAGATTCTAAGAGCCCAGCTTGAGTTCAATCAAATCAAAGCTGATATTGAACGCAAACTAGCTGAGAAAGATGAGGAGATGGAGCAGAGCAAGAGGAACCAGCAGAGGACTATTGACACCCTGCAGAGCTCTCTTGAAGCTGAGTGTCGCAGCAGAAATGAGGCGCTGCGTCTCAAGAAGAAGATGGAAGGAGACCTCAATGAGATGGAGATCCAGCTGAGCCAGGCCAATAGGCAGGCAGCTGAGGCCCAGAAACAACTTAAATCTGTTCATGCACAT
This sequence comes from Rastrelliger brachysoma, assembly GCA_024605115.1. Taxonomy (NCBI): domain Eukaryota; kingdom Metazoa; phylum Chordata; class Actinopteri; order Scombriformes; family Scombridae; genus Rastrelliger; species Rastrelliger brachysoma. Next base: position 2,571 of record JANJYP010075553.1, read on the forward strand.
TTGAAGGTAAATCATAGACAGACAGAAATGTTCACTCTCTTGAGATGTTTCAAATTCAAACTGATTATAAATATGAATGTTATTGTCATTTCATTTAGGATTGCCAAATTCAGCTGGATGAGTCTCTTCGGGCCAATGATGATCTCAAAGAGAACATTGCCATTGTTGAGAGACGCAACAATTTACTTCAGGCTGAATTGGAGGAATTGAGGGGAGCTCTCGAGCAAACTGAGAGAAGCCGCAAGCTTGCTGAGCAAGAACTGCTGGATGTTAGTGAGAGGGTGCAGCTACTGCACTCACAGGTAAGACATAACTTACTCCAAAACAACCACAGACTTGTTCTTGGAACACTAGTCAGTTCCAAGAACTGAAGAACTAAAAGGCTTTATTTCAGAAATTCTAACACAGCTTTTTTCACATATGCCAAAAATGTAGAACACGGGCTTGTTAAACCAGAAGAAGAAACTGGAGAATGATGCTTCCCAGCTTCAAACTGAAGTGGAAGAAGCAGTGCAAGAGTGCAGGAATGCTGAAGACAAGGCCAAGAAGGCCATTACTGATGCGGCCATGATGGCAGAGGAACTGAAGAAAGAGCAGGACACCAGTGCTCACCTGGAGCGCATGAAGAAGAACATGGAGCAAACCATCAAAGACCTGCAGCACCGTCTGGATGAAGCTGAACAAATTGCCATGAAGGGAGGCAAGAAGCAAGTGCAGAAACTTGAAGCCAGGGTAAGAGTTGCCAGTATGGAAATATCAAAAATGGTTTGGACAGATATCTGTATGACTAACATCAGCAACTAACATTTACTTTTTTATGATGGCCACAGGGGAGCAGTGATCCAAAACAAGTTGACACATACAGAAGAGACTTGTTTTTGCATTTTGCATTTGTTATTGGTAAAGTCTGACACTTAATCATCCAGCAGACATGTTATCATTCCATGCCACGTTTCTGCCCATCTAACAAATGCATATGTCCACAATTCATATCAGAAATATCAGAGCTTTTAGTTTAATAAATATTCTACTTTACTCAAAATGAAGTAATTAACAATGCCCTAATTAGGTGCAGGTCCGTTTCAAGGCTTTGACATAGGCTGAGACTAACCCATGCTATAACACCAAAACAGTTGGCTAATGTAATAGAGTTTATGATCATTCTGTAGGGGGGTTGTCACTACATGACTTTTTTTTATCTCACTTATTTTATTATTATTTTATTGTTATTTCAATAAAAATTATGGTAAAATATACTGATAAAAGCACCTTTAAGCGTACCTATGTGTGAATCATTGAATAATAAATGCTTTTCTGATGTTTTCAGGTGAGAGAGCTTGAGAATGAGGTGGAGTCAGAGCAGAAGAAGAGCAGTGAAGCAGTGAAGGGAATCCGTAAATATGAGAGACGCATCAAGGAGCTGACATACCAGGTGATTTTTTTCAACAACTCACCACCTATACAAATAGCCACAACTGTGTGTCTTCATATATTTACTATTTATAGGAATCTTGATGTTCTGCCAACAAATATCTCTTTATTCATGGATGTGTTATTCAGCTATATCACACATACTCGTGACACATTTCTTGGTCAAAATTAGGATGCTATTTGAAGAGAATACTCCTTCAAAATAATAAACTGAATCTCTTCTCTATTCCCTTGATTTACACAGACTGAGGAGGATCGTAAGAATGTTGCACGTCTCCAGGATCTGGTTGACAAACTGCAGCTGAAAGTCAAAGCCTATAAGAGATCAGCTGAGGAGGCTGTAAGTGGAGGCTGTGTCTCATTTGTGCTGTGTGCTCTTTTCAAATTTACTTTTCTTTGCAAAATTACAATGTGTAAAACTGTATAAAGTATAGGCTATGCATGTGTGTTATTACAATGCATTTAATGTAATACAAATTTGATTACATTTAATTATATTATAGTGTTGTGGAATTTTCAAAACCTTATATTTCTAATTGACAGGCTATAGATGTGCTTACCATTTAAACTGATGACCACAGCCCATAGGTCAACTCCCTCAGGTCCATTACCCTTTGTACTTTCATAATGTTTATGTCTGTGTTTTCCTTCAATCAGGAGGAGCAGGCTAATACTCATCTGAGCAAGTTCCGTAAACTGCAGCATGAACTGGATGAGGCTGAAGAGAGGGCTGACATTGCTGAGTCTCAGGTTAACAAGCTGCGTGCCAAGAGCCGTGATGTGGGCTCAAAGGTAAGAGGCTCTGCTAGATTTCAACAATACATGTCATCTCAAAAATTTTTATTTTTCACAGTCACTGCTGTAATCATCATCATAATAATTATACCATAATTCTAATGTCAGTAATTCACAATAGAACCAAATAACTTAGACCAGTCTTTGTGCAGATAGATTTTATTTTGATTAAGTTAGTTGTTATAGGTTTGTTAAGTAAAATTAATGCAATTTAAGGTTAGTGTAAAATTTATTTTTGACCCACTAAAGGTGTCGTTAATTTTCATATTTGATCACATCAAAATTGTTTTTGGTAGAATATAGAGCCAGCCCTTGATTGTTTAAGATTGTAATTCCATTGCATTAATCACAGTGAATGATTAATGACAATGCCAGTAAACATGTCAGATAACTTTGTTAGATGAAACATTCACCTTTTCTTAAAATAATGTATCATTATATTTGCAAACAGTCACCATAATCAGCACCCATGCAGTTGCTGGAACATACTAACATTATGGCTGTTATGGCATACTTACCCACATCTTTGTTCTTTGTAGCCCTCTAGTTTGATTTTAAATGTTTTAATGTATGATCAGTTAGACTTGAATTACAATTTTTGCAGATGATCTATTTATATTATATATTTATTATCCTATATAGACTTTGTCATTTTGGGAAAGGTAACAAATGATAAAACACAATGGCATAAAAATAGAAGATCAATCTAGGAACCAGCTTATTTTGACAAAGTTTAAGGCATCCCTGTGTTCCTTAAATATATATTTAGTGCTACATTTTTAAAATAATATGCATAAACCAAAATTGTACAAGGAAATAGAGCTGGTAAAATAAGCCCTGAAATTATTATATTGCTTCATTTTAAATTGAGAAACAAACATTTTAGGCTAGAATCTTGTGTAACACGTGTTGAGTCTTGTTGGTCTCCTGTCACTAATGTGTCTCTCTTTGTCTACTCTCTTATCATTATTCATCACAGAAAGGGCTAGATGAGGAGTGAAACTCACAGACGGCCACCTAAGACCTTTGGGATCTCCTGTGCTTTAGTCCCATCTGTCTTCAAAGTATCTGTAGAATAAAGCAAAAGTGCATTCAAATTACAGTGTAATGTCCTCATTTTTTTCAAGCAGGTAAAAGTTCTCCACATTAAGTTTCATCTAAGCGGCAGATGTGTCAGATAATGTAGTAGCTGACATGTTAAAATCATTCATCTTTCACATTATCACCACTGAAAAATATCACCTAGTTACTAAATGTATTTGAGTAGATTAAGACATCAGAAGGGTTAGCACTTAAAAGCATAAAATAGTCTAACAGAGCACATACATTTCCATTCCAACAATAACTTTCATTGTATCTGCAACCAAATAATCACTAACACAAAATGCATTTGTTCACTTGGGCCAGGAGAGTCACAAAACAAGAAGGGTCACATTGAGTGGACACTTTATGTTGTTGTTGCATACAGTAGCTGTGTTTAACAATTTAACAAATTTCTTTCTTGTCAAGAAACCTAGTGCTGCCCAGTGTAGACAGTTTTTTGTGTGAATACTTAATATATATAGGGTTAGAATAATAAAACATCAGGTTGGTAATATTAAAAGATTGAAAAAAGAAACTTGAGAGAACAGCTCTTGGAACGCTTTGGTAGCTGAGTGGTTGTTACGAATGCCACATAATGGCAGCGTTCCAGGTTTAGTTTCCAGTGTGGGACCTTTGCTGCAGGTCAATCCCTTTTCCCTGTTGGCCTCTATCCCTTCCACTATCAAATAAATGGAGCAAAAACACTCTTACATAAATCTTAAAAAAGAGCAGCTCTCCCTCAAAGACAACCTTTTAGTGTAAATTGTAAATCGTGGTGAATGTTCTAAATATTGTTTCAGAGGTTTCTCTATCTTATGCTTAATGGATCTCGGAGAGTCGTGGATGCCTTGTAATGTTAAAGCACTGAACAAAAAAACATCTTTCCTTCATGGTGTTCAATGAAATGTAACTATTAACAGGAGTGCTATAAATAGGTTTATGTCGAATCCTCTGAGAGTGTCAGTTTGTGTAACATCAACAGACCTGAGTACAAAAATTGCAACAGAAAACATGATCTACCAGCAGTGTATACAGTAATTGTTGTTGTATTTGTTTACAATACAAATCAACATGTTCAAAATTTTCCTGAATAAAGTATTGTCATCTAAGTGCACCCTTTCCCTTTATTCTATCTCATGTTAAAGTACTGGTAGTTCTTAAAAAAACAAAAAAAAACTGCACTAAGAACACCTGTAATGGTGTCGCCTTATTTTCTCTTGAAAATGGACTTTTAAAAGAGTGATGTTTCTTGTGGTGTGGCAGGGCTGTTGCCATCAGGAAATGATTTTAAAAATATTTTTTAAATACACGTTTCTGCTAATTAAATATTAATATGAGTGCCATAGTCACTGATGTAGAAGTTGAATGTTGAAACATAGATACATTCCAAATAAAAATACCTACAAACATAGCATGTTCCAAATGAAAAAAATATCAAGAAGAAAAACCTCTAGCTTTGTTAAAAAATAACAAAGAATGTCTGTTGTGCACATCACTGTTGCAATGGTTAGAAAAATAGCATGTTAATTAAACAGCAGCAGGATCAGTATATAACAAGCTGAGTAAAATACAGAGAAATTACAGTGGTCTAATAGTTTACACATTTAATATGGCGGGGTGGAAGTCTAAAAATGGTAGTGCAAATCACATGAAAACAGTTATGGCATCTCAATACAGAAACATGAAAATATTATAAAACATGCTATATGTGTGTGTAAGTTAATCTTTTTTTGCCTCTAGGCTTCCACTGGTATCTTAGATGTTCAAAGGCTTCACTCAGTCTTCAATTTAAAAAATCTAATTACATATAATCGAATTACATATAACACAGCTTGCAAATAGTTTTAAATGACACATACTACTTTAAAAGTGAAAAACACAACAATATAACATAAAATATACAACACAAATCACTGATATTGTTCTAGTGAATTTCAGTGGGTGATAATTCAATATAATCATTTATCAAAATTTTTAGCAGAATTATATGTTACCATATATGTACCAATACATTTCCAAATTAATTAGTCAGAGTAATTAAAAACAGTCTTGAATATGTGTTGAACATCAGTTTGATTATTTAAATGCAATTTTTGCCAAGATTTCTCACATCATGATTGTAAATAAGCATACATTTTTAAAATCACAACAATGATGTAAGTCATATGCACAGCTGTCCTGTGCAACATTCAGTAAAACAATCTAACAGTGGGGATTATTACTCAGGCTAGCACGCAAGTACTTAAGATATTCTTTACTTATTGAAACAGAAGTGGTTGAATCTAAATAAGACAAAATACAATATGAACGATTAAGAAGCTAATTACAAAAAAATCTAATTAGCACTCTATCTAGTTTCTAGATGCAACTATGATGTGCTTACTATACCTCATTGGTCTGCAGCAGCACAAAGGAGAGAATGATGCAGCAAGTTCTTGTACTGACAGAAGAAGCCAAGCCACGGATATCGGCTTCACACTTAACTTCGTGCTGACCTTGATCTCATTTGGCGACGTCCTTCAAAGGGCTTTCACATGTACAGAAAGATTAGAAGATAACGAGTCAATTGCTGGGTGTCATCCAAACTGCGTCAATTAAGTCTGTGTTTGTCTTTTCACTGCTATTTAACAAATCTCACTCCTGTTGTTTCAGTGCTTCAGGCTTCTGTGTGTGTGTGTGTGTGTGTGTGTGTGTGTGTGTGTGTGTGTGTGTGTGTGTGTGTGTGTCAACTGCTTGTAAAGTGTGTGACTGGGATGTTTAGAAATGCTTTAGGATTAACAGGCAGATATGTACAAACCAACAATAGCATATCAAGGTGACACCATTTGTTCTTTCCATCAAACATTTTAGCTACTCAACAACTGACCTTACCTTAGAGGAGTCTGATTACCACTCCATCCTGATACAGTGAGAAGGGGATGATAGCAGGGGGGGTGAATAGGGAGACGAAAGAGATGAAGATCTATGGCGATTCAAACAGCTGAGAATGAGAATGAGTCCAACAATGTGTAAGCAAATTCAGATAAAATCTCACAAGGTCCACACAATATTATACAAGGCTGATGGTAAAAGTCATTCTCATTTTACAGGAGGAAACTATCACCATCAAATTAGCAATGTCACATTTTATTAAGAAGTGTCAAAACAACAAAATCCATTATATTGATGTTCCATAACAATAGAATGAGAAAAGTCTAAGACAGGATATGAATTTGTAGGTCTCTATATTGCATTGATTTAAACCAAGGCATAATATCAAATACAAACTGAAAATGATGAATCATGGTGATACATTTCTGCCTATATTTTCAGTGCCTCACACCTGTTATTCGTCATCCATCATGAAATCAGAGACTGCAGTTCTAACATATCAATGCCCTCAAAGGCTGCCCTTCTCGATTGCAGATAAGAAAAAAATGCAGACAAGAATTTCACAGGGTTATCTTTGTCGTCAAGGCCAAAGGAGAAGGAACAATGCCATGACGACATCATGAGACAAAAGGCTGTAGACTTAGCTAGGTGGAACGGTGGTGAGTGATAATTTAAAGAGCCTGACATTAGCTCTCACTCAGTAACAGCTGCAGCTCTTTATTGTCTCAGCAGACGCTCGAGAAATGCATTTCATACCCCTTATAACTGACCTTTGCTGAACTTGATTTTTCTGTTTAGGAATCTTAATGTGAGAAACAAAAAGCTGTTATCAAAGCACAGTGTTTGAAGAACAAATCTGTCGAATTATGTTATTAATATTCATTTATCACCTTTCAGTTTGAGGTTTAGAACTGAGACACTTCAATCAACTGGTGTTGTTATAGGTAGGAAAGACAGAGTCATGGAAAAGTGGATCCTGTGTGTGTCACAGTTGTCAAACAATTCTTTATTTAAACACATTGTTTAAAGCTTGAAATGTTCATTATATACAATTTTTGGTTATCAAAATTATTCAGCTGCTGGGCAACAAAGCAGATTATACACTTACTTACTTACTATAATATACTCAAATATTTTGCATGACCCACCCATCAGTGGTAAGCAAGTTTTAACTGAACATAATAAAAAACTTTATTTTATACCTCAAAATGAAATACTGCATAATTCAAGTAAAACATTTAAAGATGTAAAGGTCTGTCTGAATCAATAAAGAAACTATAATATATGTTATATGATTTACACAAATAAAATTAGAGTCACTTGATATCAATGTCAATGATCCCCACCTCTCGCCCTCCCATTTCTATGTACTGTGTATTGTCCTAGTTGTTTGTCACAAGGTGTGGGCAACAAATAGCATCACTTCATCCTGCCCAATTAGGAGAATTCTTTTTTAACGTGCAACCTTTCTCCAAAACATTCATCCCATATTTGGTGGATAGACAACCTTTATTAATCGTTGGAGGGCTGCTGTCAGCTGTGGGGCACATCACTTCACTTGATTGAAGGTTTAAAGTCAAAGGTAAGCAAAGCATTTATATGAGTGGTATGGAATAGAAATATGACCCATTGGTCATACTGATGTACTGACATTTTATGGGCTTAGCTATGACATGTGGTATTGTAATGGTATATACAGTACCAGTCAAAACTTTGGACATGCTTTCTCATTTGAGTTAACGGGAAAGTGTTTCCAAACTTTTTAATGGTACTGTATAATGTGTGTATCATGTTCTTTGTTGGTGGGGATAGATGGTGATATTATGATAGTATTAATGGACAAATGCTTTGCTTTGTTATTTAGCTCGAAGACAGTAGCAAGATCCTGATTGAGTCTGGTCTCCTTGTGAGTCCAACCCAGCCTAGGTAAAGGCTACTTTTGATTCTATCTGAAAAGTCAAATAACAACATCCTAAATTTGGTGGGAGCCAAATTTGTTTGTGTCATGTACAGCATATAATGTATTATGTATTACATGCATGGGCCATACTTTAAAGGTAAAAACTCCAGCACCATGTGTAGTATAGAGAAGTAAGTAAGAGTTGCTCTGTATAATACAAGTGTTGCAAGAGCTTTGACGTTTAAAGACTTTTTTTCCTTTCTTTGTCACCTTGAAAATAGGTTCGCTTGTGCCAGAAACCCCTGCTCTGCTACAGAGACAGTACTTTGACATTTTTTAATATACTGTGGTTCAGTACATTTATTACTTTGCATTTCTTTGATCTGCACCTCAGTAATTCCAAAACTACAATTTGCAATACTGAAATATAAAACAGATATTTTTTCAAAACATTCTGACACCCCTTATATAAAAAACCTGAAACTTCCCATCTACCTTATAATGATGCAATAGTGACAAATGACATGACAAGTTGTGGCTCAAGTATTATTGTATAAATTCTAATACAAGTATTCTGACTATGTAAAATCTCTAACAGGTTAAAAGATGGGTGACGCCGCTATGGCAGAGTTTGGGGCTGCTGCTCCTTTTCTGAGAAAGTCAGATATGGAGCGTCTGGAAGCCCAGACCCGTCCATTTGACATAAAGAGGGAGTGCTTCGTTCCTGACAAAGAGGTTGAATATGTCAAAGCAACCATCAGCAGTCGTGAAG
>JANJYP010075605.1:0-42721 GCA_024605115.1 Rastrelliger brachysoma
GGAAGTGAAGTTGGGGGGGGCGAATTGTTTTCTTCTTGCTGAGGGGGGGTGGCGCGAATTGTTTTTTTCTTGCTAGGGGGGGCGCAACAGAAAATAATTGAGAAGCACTGGTCTATGGAGACATGTTTTTATTCGGAAAACAGTTCAAAGCCATGGAAAGCATAGCCTTGAAGATTCCTTGAATGGTGCCACATAGTGTAAAACAGATTGAATATGCATCTTGGAGACACAAATTGAACAAACTGAGATCTCATTGTGAGGTCCCTTTTTCACTCCTGTGAATGTTTGCATGTCCCTTCTTTGTGATTCAGTTTGTTTGGGTGTTTTTTTTTCCCTCACTCTGCCGACATGTCACCTATATGGAGATTAATGACTTCCTTGCTGTCCCAGATCCACTCAGCCTCAACAAGGGAGGAAAGGGGTGCAGCCAGATGCCCGCAGTACCATGGCAACATGCAGGTCCCACCCGTCGACGAGCAGATTGTGACCAGGGAATCCCCCACAGGATGGACCCAACCCAAGCCAACATACATTGTCTTCACACTGACACAGAAATAGGCTATCTGGATGGCAGCATTCACCATACAACCTGATACTGCTGTTTGAGACATCAAAAAGGGTTTCCATGTGAATTAACTGCTTCACTCTCCCTGCTACAAGCGACAAATAACTCAAAACACAAAAAAGAAATTATGTCTCGATATCATCTGTGAAGCAGTTCTTGCTTTTTTTTTCCCAGAACACATTTTGACATTTTGCGCAGCATGCCTCCTCCTTCCATCAAATGTCTGAGGTCAAACATGTAATTTCAGAAGTCGGACACTGTCTGCCACTTTGTTCAATCACTTGGTATTTACAGAGAGCACCTGTAAATAAACACAGGTGCACCACATGTGGGTGAGGCTGCTGCCTAGATGCAATCCTTCCCTGATGAGTGCAATTGCTGTCACCACAAAGGATGAATTTATTCAGGTGGAGGATGTTCAGAACAATGAAAGGATAGTGTTTCAGAGAAGTAATCAGCACAGAATGGGAGCTGGGTTTTACAAATAGAGCAACTGCTTTGCTATTTCTACAGGGCAGATAGTTTTGTTTAAGTGGAGTATATTTGACTCACCGGGGACACCTAGACTCAACAACGATTAGTGGGCACTCCTATTTTTGGGATCAAATTTTCTCACAAACAACAGGAAACAGTATGGCTGATAGAAAGCTGTTTCCACACCACTCTCACATGTCAAAATATCACTGATATGTTGATTAGGCCCCTACTTTTGTTTTAAGAGTGTTAGGAAACACAAGAGTCACCTCTTTCACACAATAACACAATAGTCACAGCAAGTGACCACAAACACAACCTGTCTAAACACACATATAATGATGTTTACTCAGTTTCTTCATTGTTAGGTCAATCTGTGCAAACCATTAAGAAAAATAATGTCTCTAAAAAAAAACTCCAAAAAGCTCATCAGAGAGGTGAAGAGACTGAAACCTGGCAGATGGTGGAAGAGACTGGTAAAATGCATATGACCCAAAATGGATGGAGTCACTCAACAAAGTTCAAAATGAACATATCTGATGAAGAAAGGCAGCATAAATAGTTTAATAATCACCAAAACTCCATAACCAACTGGCTGCCAAATTATAACAGCAGAAGCCATTGTGATACTTCTGAGGAAACAGAGGTCATGTTTCATGCTTGTTTTTTTTCTAAAAATGAGTTTTAGAAATCAGAGAGCCAAAATTTAGCCCAGTCAAGGAAAATGTCTGATTAGAAATATCAGATATTTGGGCTATCAATCCATGATTTGGGAAGAGATTATAGCAAAATCAACCAACTAGGTTGTCATCTGCATCAAAAACATCCCAAACTTTCTTTGGCATAGGCTGAATGATATGGTGACTTTAATTACATTTCAAAGCTAGCTAACAAGTCAGTACACACTGAGAAACTAGATTTCAAAAACACAATCAAGAGCACAGACAAAGCTTTGTGTCTGTACTATAGATGTCTGGCAATAACTGAGACACACACCTCAGAAAATTCTGCCACCTGACAGTTGTTCAAATCAACATCAGTGTTTGTCAGACTCATTATGTCCCAGCGGAAACTCCGAAGCATTCAAAACATAAGTGCACTAGTGATAAAATATTCTATTTTAAATAGTTTTAGAGCTAAAATAATTGGGTTGAGCAGAGATTCACCAAATTTACCCAAACATACGCTTTTCAATAATCCTGAATAATCCTTTGGATTAAAAGACTATGCTCTTTCTCTCTCCAGTGAATACAGAGCAGTACACATGCAACTGTCTCCGCCCAGCTGGAAATACACTCTTTGATGACCTACATTATTGTACAGTGGGCACACAGTCGGCTCCAGAGACCAAAAGCAGGAATCTCAGCAGCCCAACCTACGCCAGCTTCAAGGCACAGGTTTTAAAAGCAGACAAAAGAGTTCCAACCTAGATGCACAGAGGAGTGCGTGTTTAACACAGGCGCTGCAGATTAGCACTTTGTGTTCCTGGAGGGCCCTCCCTCTGTTGCCTGCCTTTGATATGTGGCACAACCTGTCACCTCCAGGGGCAAAGCAGACTCAAGGGGAATGTTAAACGGTCCTTCCCTTTGAGATGAAATGTTCCATATGAATCATTGATGACCACCCCCCTTCCAAATTCTTACACCTTCAGGCTAAGATAACCGAACAGAAGCACAAATGTTATTCTCTCATTAAGGGCACCCCTGCTAATTAGAGGCTAATACATGGCAGATTGGTTTAATGGTTTTTTTTACTGCTTCACTGGAAACAGTAGTTGCAGAAAGGAGAACTGTTGCAAACAATGATATGATATTGCATGCTTATTTCAGTGTTATTTTTTTATGAACGTGTGCACCTGTGTAAGCAGGTAAAGGCAGTGTGTAGATGCCTCTCCTCATTAGTAGCTGCAGTTTATGTGTCATTTAGATGTGCCGAAAATGGCCCTGATAGGTGAACCCTGTCCAGCCATGCCTAGAGGCCTTAACACATTAATTCAATAGTTTCCTGTTCGCTGACATGTAACTAGTCTTTTCCTTCCAGCTAAAATCATGACCTACTGCATCACATCTACACTAGAGCACTTTACAGCATACAGCTTCAAAAACAGGTAACTGCTGAAACTGTAATTCAGTGCTTTCTAACTGGATGCACTAAATATTGTTTTTGTGAATTTTATTTCCCATCTTATTGCAGCGACTTGTCAGCTTTATCCCAAGACAGCTGCGTGGCTACCACCGTCTTTCCACTTGACAGGGCGGAATTTATATAGAGCGTCGGGAGGTGTGACAGAACACGCCATTTGATTGGTCAGATAAGTTTGACAGCCAACATGAACATCAAATCAGTGTAGCGCATTACTGACGCCGTCCATCTCGAAGGTTTGCGCCGTTGTGCGTAATGGGCACATCTAGAGCACTGTGGGTTTGCTTTAGTGATCAATTGCAATTATGGTTTCGATTTCACATGCCATGATCAGAATGTAGTTTTTGGTCTCATGCAGACATTTACAACCCAGATTAATTCACTGGTTAAAAACCTCCTCAACCACAGCAGCAAAGGAGGACTTTTGCGCCCCCGTGGCACACGACTGCAAACCGCTTAACTACACGGCATCACACCTACCCATCCCCCGTTGTCTTGTATCCAGCTGTAAAGAGGTCCATTTAAATACTCCGTCATCCACTCCGCGATGTTGTCCACTTGCGATGTCATCTCCTCCTTGGCCGCGCACTCCACGCACACCGTGCTCCCGAATTCGAAGAAAGCGATAATCCGGCCCCAGTTCACCCCGTCCCGGAACAGTTCGTCTATCACCTCGGCGAATCTCCTCTGCGCCGTGTTGGAAGTTAGATATAGCTGCCGTGACATCTCCGTGAAGTCCGGCTGGTACAACCTTTCAAGTTCATCTCCAGCCTCTCGCAGGACTCTGTGGATCGCGGCGTGCGGCTCGGACTGGGGCAGCCGCTTGCAGAGGTGTGGGATGCTCTCGTTGTCGGGCCCGGTGCTGGCTTCACGGCACCGGCGGACCAAAGTCGGCGGAGGGGCAACTACTGACCCATTATTAGCAGCGTCTTCACCTCGGACATCACCAGATCTCCACGCGTAGCCGTGTTTTGTAAGTTTATGGCGGATATACTTTTCCACTATATTGCGATTACACTCGTTCGCCATTACGGCTTAATTTGGCACTTTGTATATACAGAGGGCGTCCTAAATAAAATGCATCGTGATCAAATGTGTGCACTGTACACTGTTCTGCACAGGCTTCTTCAAAAGTCGATTATATTTTAATATAACCGATGCGGTGCGTAATCCCATACATGGAGCAAATGCTTCGTGAGTTGAAGAAAATCCCCGGAACAAAACTGCGCAGGAAAATTAAAATAGAAAAACGTCTTAAAAGTCAAATAATACTGAGTCCATGTCAGCAGCAGTCTTCATTTGCCGAATCCTTAGAGGGACAGTGTCGACCTTCTCTGCATAGAATCCAATATGCGGAAGAGGTTGGAGTAGTGCTGATCTATTCCTGTGCACATCACCCAGGCGGGGAAGTGTTGCGACTAAAAAAACATGAATGAAAGCCTAAGTAGTACGCGCTTAAAGGGGCATTAACGCGACCAACTGTTCTAGCACCGTTTACGCACAACCTGGTGCGGGACTATGAGCCAGACAAGGTCGGACTGAGTCCTCGTCAGTCCACGGTTGCTCCTCATATCCTCCTCAGCTCCCTGCCCACCCTAGTGGCTCACTACAGCAATATTCTTGACGTCATACACTGCGCTCGGAGATTCCAAGTGCACACGAAGAACTGCAGTAAAAATCACTCATTTTATGACTGAATACAAGAAGTGTACAAAAATCACAACTATATGGTTCTCATTCATTTAGTTTCTTATTTAGACTTGCAAAAAGCTCTAAGAAGATCCTGGTTAATTCATGAATGCAGGAACGTCCCATTCTGAGGGGTTGCTTTGATGTGGTCCAGCCACCCCCTTGTGGATGGGCCTCAAAACCTGCAGTGCAAAATGAATTCAGGTTCCCTCTTCTCTTGCATTTCCCTTTTTTCCTCCAGCTTCTTCAACCCTGCATACCTTCATCATATGTTCTCTGATGGGACAAATAAAACCTAGAAACAATTGTCTTCTGTGAATTTAGGAAACCTACTTTGTTCTGGAAATTCCCCTCATGGAAGATTAAATCTCCTGAAACAGAATACTTCATTTCCCCACAGCCCTCCCCAAAAAAAACCTCTAGCTCACCCTTACTGAATTCCTTCTCAGAAAGGGAAATGGTGGTGACAAAGCTTTGAAGCCAGGAGCAATTTAAAACAAGAGCACACCCACAAACTTAAAAGCATTGTCAAATCAAAGATGAGAATTTTGGATTGTTTTTCCTCACAGGTATTTATTTAGTTTATCATGTAAGAAAATAAGACAAAGAAACGTTCCACTTCTCACATTTTCTTTCAATGGCACACAAGGTGAAGGTGTTAAGTTTTTTGGCAGAAAAAGAAATTAAAAACTAAGAAAAAGATTCAAACAAAAGAGTGCATTATGACTTTCATGTTCAATACTTATATTTTCATGTCAAGTATCTGACGATGACACCATTAAGTAGGGGGAATGCAGCGTGACTGTTACAGAACTCAAATCCTGACTGTATATTCAAACATATTGTAAGCATAGGCTTCTTTTGCATAGCTTAAAGGTGTTAAAACAAGACTACTTTTTATGGGCTACATGTTCTATCAACTATATGTTGCTACCTCAAGATAAAAGAGAGCTTTTGAAAGCAATAAATGTACAATTATGAAAAGCTTGAGTGTAGGACAGTATGCCTTCAACCAATATCAAATGAGAACATCATCAAACATGACTCATCCATTCTCACTTTCATATCCTGGGTTTCAGTAAGGCGTCTTTTTGTCATACAAAGACTGGAATTGACAAAATACACACACACAAAAAAAAAAACCCGAAACAAAAACAGTTGGCATTGTACACTGAAAAGTCATATTAAATGAACTGATAAACCACATGTGGGTTTAAGCCACATTGATCTGTGGACGGGTCCATTCTTGTAGCATTAGCTTTATCAGTAGTCACGTCTTAAGGCTTAGAATGGGTCCCCGCACCGTTCCACAGATTTAACAAACTAACCTCTAACAAAGCAGCAACATTGAAATAAATCTCAATTAAATGCATTGCATCTAAAGAAATTGTCTTAACACATTTTGGCATTCGAATGTTAGTGTATTCAAAAAAATAATATTCCTATGTTCTGATTTGTATGCTTTGTAATAAAGTACATTCTCCCCCATTTCTGATGGACCAAAGGAAGACTTGCAAGAGTCAACACTGTACTTTTTTTCCCTCTATATGTAAAACAAGTAGATGGTCATATGGTTAATACGATTTTTTTTTTTTTTTCAAGGCTTGACAGAAAGCAGGAGGGAATTGATCCTGTCATTTAAGGAATGACAAAGTCCCAACTGTAAGTGACAAGGTGACAGCAGGTCAAAATCAGAGGGACAAGCATCACTACCAAGCCCCTCTACCATTTTGGCCTTTATGTGAAACAAATCTCTAGCGCCCTCACTAGACCTACTGGGACATGACTCGAAACCAGCGAGTCTTGCCCTGACCTGACACAGATCACCCCGACTGATTATGGATCCCGCATGGACCTTCACTGGGGTGGCTAAGCATGTGCACTGACACACAAAACTGCATGTAGAAATGATACACATCCTTTCACACATTTAAAGAAAGAATGGACAAAATAATGTGTATTAAACTTGGTCAAATTCACAAGTTAAAACAACAAATCACCTGCGCTGGTGTTTATTTTTTCCTCTCCATCAGTTAGCTTCATGGCTTCAACCCATAGTACCTGCTTTCCTTTCTTAAATAAAGTGGGATAATGAGAAAATAATCTGATGTGTTTATTCCCGAGACAATAAAATCCAGTGGCTTTTCTCTCCTCAGGGGTTGGCTCAGTCACAGTAAACACACACACACACACACACGACGACACACATATGACGACACACACACACGCAGAGTTCACTCATAAGTTCTCAACCCAACCCAACAGTGTGTCTACAATTTTTGAATATTTTCAGGAAATTATGTTTTTGCATTAGTTAAATTTTAAAATCAATTAGAAACATCACACACTCTCTCTCTCTCTCTGATATCGCTGAAAAGAACTGTTCAAGCTTAGTTCAAGCACAGGGCACAAAAACAAAACATCCCGCAGCATAAACAAAACACTGAGGGTCACAACCGGTTTCAAACACAGAAGTTATTCAGTCAAATAGGAGGGTGCTTTGCCTGCAAAGACTTGTGGTACAAGGTGGTGGGGAAGTAAGGGATTATTTGGAGAAAGCAGTCAATTTCTAAAACAAGTGGACCTAGTTTTTGTGTTACATGCAACACAGAATGCCAAAAAGTGCAAGTTGTCATTCTGGTTTTCACTCTAGCCCCTGGTGGGAAATAATTTCAAGCCATTTTTGGCATAACCGGTCAGACAGGCTATCTACTGCTTTTCCTCTTTGTGAGGGGGAAAATACCGCCCCCCTTCAAAAAAAAAAACAACACTGTGCGAAGCTGTACTGTAAGTCGTTCATAAATCTTAACTAGTTTAAAACAAGCCTGCGGGATATTTATTCTGCCCTTCATTTTCCTAAAGTAAGGCTGCTCCCACAAAAAGAAGCACATGGACACATTAAACTGAGAAGTCACTGGAATGCTCTGATAGGATAGAAAAATTAAAATGGCTGTGAACATCTATGGAGGAGTTGTGTCACTGGACAAGCAAAGAGTAAACATCTGCCACTTTATTTTCATCCCACCTGTTAAAATCAGAAACGCACTCAAAAGCTTGGGTGTTTTCCCCACCTACGGTTGTGCACAGGCTGACGGAGGGGATGGAATGGAGAGTGTGAAGAAGGAGGAGGAAGAGAAGGAGGAGGGGCATTGGGCTGTGAAGAAGGTAAGGCTGTTTGTTACTCCCTCTTGTCAGCTGCTTTCGACTGCTCCCTCTGAATCATGCAGCGGCGTACAATGCTGTCAAAGCTGCCCAGGTAGAAGAGGGCGATGGTCCGAAATAATCCCATAGTAACGATCTATACAGAAGAAGAAGGCTAGAGTTAAAATATATCAACCACATTCTGGAGGGGTGTTGCTTTTGTGAATATTAGTCCCATTTATCAAAGATGCATCATCTCATTTTCAATGGGGTCAACATCATGGATATAGGTGTACCTGCTGAAGACCTTCTGTGATGGAGGTGACAGGTGACATTCCACAGGTGAGGGCTGACAGCATGTAACCATCAGGACCCACAGAGCTGTTAAAGTTCCCTTGCTGTGTGATCAAACAGAGAAACATAAATCATTAAGTAATCACTAAACTGGACAGAAAGAGAATGACAGATGAACAGAGTTTCTTACCACTGCATCCCGAACGATGATTTTGGCCACTTGGTCTGGTTGACAAACTCCAGAGGTTTCAGAGATTAATTTGGTTTCTAGAGGCTGGGATAGAATAGGATGAAGAAATGACAATTATTTCATAAAGGTATAAAAACAGATGCAACAATGTCTAGAAAGCAGTTATAATTTTGTATGAGCACTGTTTACCTTTGTCTTGTTCTCCTCAGCCAATCCTGGGGTGTCTGTATCAGGGGGGTAGGCCACGGTCACATAGATATTGTATGGCTTTATCTAAAGAAGGAGAACAGCTACATTCACTTAATATGTCATAAGCATTTTTACCATGGTGACATACACAAGTGGTTTTCAAAATGAGATGAAATGAAATATGTGCTAGAATACTTTTAACTAGATGCACTGAGAAGCTGACTTGAGCTGAAGCAGCTACTTGGTGTGCGATAGAATCTGAGTGCATTAGGGTGTTAAAGTGAGAGAGGACAAACACTCACCTCCATCTGCAGTGACTCTGCTAAGCCACGCAGAGCAAACTTGGACGGGGAGTAGGCGGTGTATCCAAACAGGCCTATCTGGCCTGCTTGGGAGGAAACAAACATGATGCGACCCATTCTCCGCTCCTTCATGGTAGTTATGACAGCCCGTGTTGGGTAAACGCTGCCCAGGTAGTTCACTTCCATCAGGCGCTGTTGGAAATGTGGCCAAGGTTCACAGAAATGATCTCTTGTGACTGACAGCAAGCAAACCCCTATGTATTACATAAGGCACACTTTTGAGCAGCTGTTCTATGTCATGTTGCTCTTGTGCTTTTTTATAAATCAGACAAGTTTTTTTTTTTGTAAGCCTGCCAAAAAGCAATTTAGATTATCTTATTATGAGAGTGTATTTTCCACATTTAAATACAAAATGAGCTCCAGGAAAGTTCTATTATAATATTCTACTATAAGCTGGAATCATATGGACTTACTCAAGTTCAAGTTTATTTATTGTTCAAAGGAACTTTTTTAAAATAGAGTAGAATAAATTTATAAAATGACCTCCTATTAACAGGTGAGTTGTAGATTGGAGCAGTGAGAATATTCCAACAGCTTATTGATTTCTGAACATGTTTGTGTTGGGTTACACTCTGTGGCACCTACCTTAAAACGGTCTACCTCCATTTCCTCAAACTTTCCAGATATGGATGTGCCAGCGCAGTTCACAAGCATATCAACAGGGCCCAACTTCTCTTGAGCCTGCACAGAAAGGAAAAATTCAGTTCAATACAACATAAATAATCAAAGACAAGCTGAGATGTTTGACTATTGCTGAGGATAACATTACCTGTTTTATTACACTTTCCACCTGGCTATAATCACTGGAAACATCCACTGATATGCAGAGCACCACCTGAGAATGAAAAATTGTGTCAAATTTTATACAATCTAATCATATCAGGTCTCAAACATGTGTCTTTTTCTGAAATACACGCTAAAGCTACATACCTGCTTATCATTGATGGCATATTTCTCCAGCTCTTTCTTTGCTTGAAGCAATTTAGCCTACAGGAAGGCAAAAGTGCATGTTCAATCGCCTATAACATTTTACTCCTTTAAAGCTACATTAAAATGTGATGTTCACGTGCAGGTACATGTAACACAGAGTACAGTGAGTTCTCTCATTCAGAGGAGAGATAATCTTGAGATAATCCTTCATTTGACATGGAGCAACTTCATCTTTAAAATATGCTGCACCCATGTTCAACATTAACATGTTGGCTAAAATAACAAACAGGTTAGGACTAAGATAGACACAAAAGAATGAGAGATTAAGTATTGCTTTCGCGGACCTCATCTCGGGCCACCAAAGTGATGAAAGCTCCTTGTCTGTAGCATTCAATTGCAATGCATTTCCCAATTCCACTTGATCCTCCTGTCACCTGAAAATTGAAAGAGAAGATCATTGACCAGATGTCAAATATAGGCTGGCTGTTAATATGGCAGCAAGTAAAAGTTATTCATGCATTATGTATTATGAAATGAATAAAACTACATTCAGTGGACAGTTCATTTAGTAAGTACACAGAGCTGAAACTAATACAGCCTAACACGGTCGTGTGAGAAATCCTATAATTATGAAGATCATAATGGTTACTTTTAGTTTAAAGTGTTTCAAACAGATGTTGATTCATGGTCATTTTGCAGGATATAAACTGTAGTTTGTAGTGCTGTTTCAATTTCGTGGTGAGACATGTTTTAATAACCACAAAGTTAAACATTAAGTTGCATGAATACTCCTCTAATGCAATTTCAACAAAAAATAAACATTACACATCCATCAAAGTGTGATTACACAAGGCAGTATTAGACAGCTTTAGTGTTTTTAGGAGCACCTAACAATCCATAGTGAGATAGTTTCAGTTGACATTAAATTAAATGTTATTTAACACATTTCTGTGGGCGTGTCGCTCATCTTTACGGACAGCTGACGACCGTTAAGAAATAGGCACACAGAAAATATATTTTAGGGTCAAAAAGTTTTAAAATGGTCCTTTAGTGCTTGTAAGACTACACTATCTAATCTCCCATCACAAACATAGCTATCAAAGATAAATTAGCTACCGTCGGCGATCAAAGTAGTGAAGTAGCACTCTAGTGCACTTACCACGACGTGGGCCCCGTTCAATTTTAGAGGTTTGGGACTAATAAGGGGTGATATCATGTATAACAGCAACACGAAGGCAACGATGAAGGCAGCAACTACAAGAAGCATGATGAATGGCAGGAGGAGCCACCAGGAATTGATGAAAAGCCAATCCGTGATCGTTGAGCTCAGCGCTTCTTCAGAGGACATGGGTAAAATCTGGCAGTCGTTAGCCTGTTTGCTAACTAGCAGGCCAGCTTCTGGGGTCCGATAACGGAGCTACGAGGGAGGCGGTGGCACTGGAAAAGGGGGTTGTGAAACACAGACTTCGGAGGAGGAGTCGTTCCAGGGTTTGGCAGGGAGTCAAAGACGTGTAAAGGCCAGGTTTAAGTTATGCGGTGGACCTTGGCTCCCCAGGACAAAGCACAGTCTGCACGAACCAAAACAAATCGAACTGTGCACTGTAAACGGATGTCTAACGGCCGTGTTTGGTACTTGTAGTTCTTAAACACAGTGTTACTATGGAATCAAACAGCCGTGAAGTGCCCATGAACCACAATTCCCACAATGCAATAATTCGCTTCCTCATTCGTCGCATCCGTGTAAGTTATACACCTCCCTTTACACCAGTCTCACACCCAACCGACTATTTTTTACAGTCTATGCTATAAAGGCATGTACATTGCTAACTAGGGCAGTGGACAATAGCGAAACTTTTCTTGAAGGAGAATGATGCATTTGTTATTTTGAAAAAGTAAACAGATGTTCTTAACGTAGTTATCACTTTTATTTACATTATGGAAACGAAAAACAGAAGAAAATCGTATGCATGGGTGACCTTTTGACAAAGAAAATGCTCATGAACAGACAAAGTCATATGTATAAACATATACTGTAAAAAAAAAAAAGAATAGATGTTCCCCATCAAAACTGAGATAGTTTGCACATTCTAGGAGCAAAAAAGTACAATTGTGAACAATCTTCAAAGGAGTATACATGAAATGTGCAAGTATAATACAGTTCTTAGTTGTAGTGACAATGCACTCCATGTCCAAGTATCACAACCAATTCAGAAATAAACCAATAAAAATAATCTTGCAGCTTTTCTAGAAGGCACGTTGTGCACACTGCCACTTAGGGCTACATAAAGTTCATGCTTTCAGGTGCATGCCTATGTTGTTAAATGTACAAGAAGATGATCCCTCTGCCTGAGCCATCAATGTCCAACCTTTAACACCACAGTCTTTTATCTAAATCTCATTGAGTTCTTAATATATAAGGCATTTTTTTTTTTTGCAGTTAAGAATGATCAACAAAGCCTGTGGATAAGAATGAGAAATATGTACAGAAGGTTGTGAAAAAGAAACCCACGAGCCAAAGCGAGAGTATTTGAAAGCTATTGAGTCCTTGAAAATGATAAAATAATGGTCTGGCACCTTTGGTGATCCATCCTAATAGCTGTGTAGAATTCAAATGACAGTAAACACTTTACTGTTGTCATTTGTTAGGAAACTGAATAGACAGTCCAAAATGACTGCAGGGCCTGATGCAGTTCCCATCCTGAGTATCCCTGTCTCAAAACTATAATGTCCATCACCTTGAGACCATGAATACATATTTTAGCACAACCAATCCAATGAACTCAAGTCTGCTTCACTTCCCTAGCTTTTGCAGCCTATGAATAACACATTCCACAAAATACAATATACATATAAAATGCTTGTTTTGTCATAATACAAAATATAGAAGATGTAAGGGGCATTTATTAGTCCAGCGTCATGTGCCCTGACTGGAAAATAAGGGCAAAAGAGCTAGTCCTAACAACATAAATTATCTTTATTTCAATGATTTTGCTACTTTTAGTTTTACTACGTTTCTTGGGTATTTATTCCTCCACAATACCTTTATTGCATGTTTCAAACAGCCCTCTTAATTCCAGATTTCTTTTAGCTCAGTTTCTGAGTGGTGAATATCAAATAAAACTAGGTCTTCTACCCTTTCTGTGGTTATCAGATTTGCAGAAAAGACCAATAATCATGCTTGCTTATGATAACCCACAAGGCTTGATGGATAGTTAGGATGAGACAGAGAGAAAAGGGACTAGGACAGTAAAGAGAGACAATCGCATTTCCTTTGCTTTGGTTTGGCTTGCTTCAAACATCCTGCCTAGCCTTCTTGTCCAAAATCCTCTGTGAATTTTTTCAGTTTGTCCAGATCTTGTTCATTAACTGTTGGCTTGGTGTTGGACAGAGACCTCAGCATGTCAGACTGAAAGGAAGAAAAAAAAAAAACAAATTAAAACTTTTATATGCAGGAATATTACTATAAAAATGTAGGCAAAACATAGTAATTTTGTATCCTTTCTAGGGATTCATATTTTTCCTGGGAATCGAAGTCATTAATTTAAACTAAGTATATTCTGCAGCTGCTCCGCTGGTGAGGCTGTAAGCGTGAATGATCACTCAACGTCAACATAACATTTCTTTAATAGAGCGGGGGTACGAATATTTCTCTTTTTAAAAATTACGGTACCATGCCAACAAGAGGTGGTACAAATGGACTACTTACATTGCCAAAACAGGTTACTTTTAACCTCAGTGTCATCATAAAAAGAAGACATGACATTATCTTTTTTTTCCTCATGGTTTGTGCACTTCGTACCGCTCACATCAAAATCTCTGACTGGAAAGTGACAGCCCTAATATCTAAAATTTATATTCTCTCTGTTCTAGTCATTTTTTCTTGTATAGGATCTTAACAAAAGGAAAACTATGCTATATTATGTGTCAAATTATTTTTAAATTTATTTTGCAGTTACTTTTGTACTTATGCACCTCTCAGAGCATGTACTTATTTTTACTAGAGTAAAGGAGCTGAATCAGTACTTCTACTTTTACCAGGCTTTTTTTTTTTTTTTTTTTACACAAGTATCTGTAGTACATTTATCACTTCTGTATACCACATATGAAATTCATAAGGTCAGACTCAGAAGAACGTGTTTGCGCTTTTTAATCATAACGTTGTGTTAATAGGCTGTATTGTATTTTACCAGTGCACAACACGCAAACACGTGTGCATATTTTATGAGAGTAAACTGCCTACATTCTAGTAAACATATTTCACCAATATTCCTTGTTTTTTTTTAAAATTTTTAAATAATATTTTTTAGCATTTCTTGTCATTAAATTTCCCGGAGAATCTGGAAATGTATTCGATTGGATTTTCCGGGAATCCCATTTCCCAGGATTAAACCCTAATCCTTACCATGCAAACTACAGGTTCCATCAGCTTTTCGCCAGGGACCTCCATCCATGTCATTTCAATTGCGTGGGGATCCCCAGGTGAGCAAGGAGTCAAGAGGTCATCTACAACAACGTTGGGGTCAGATCTCGATGGCCCTCGTACCTTGTGAACCAGAATTAATTCAAAACATAAGAAAGAAAGAATTAGTGATGATTAGTTATAGCCAGTGATAACACATAGCGCATAAACCAGTGACAGATGTGTTAAAAGGTGTACCCGTTTGAAGTGTGTTGCTGATTGGACCTTCCTAACTGGCTGCATTAAAGCGTCTCTGACAATGATACTGACATCCGCACCCGAGTATCCGTCCGTTTTCTTGCCCAGGGTGACAAAGTCTGCCTCAGTGAGACTGTTGGCGGTGGAGCCCAGATGGAGCTTGAACATGAAGGAGCGGGCGTGCTCTTCAGGCAGTGGGATGTAGATCCTCTTTTCAAATCTGATGAGGTGGTAGAATTGATATACAGTGAGCACATGTGAGAGACAATGTGGTAACAAGTGTTCATCAACTAATAACAAGTACCTTCTCCTGATGGCAGAGTCTAGGGTCCAAGGGATGTTTGTTGCCCCGAGTACCAGCACTCCTTCATTGTCATTCCCAACACCTTAAAAAAAAAAAAAGAGAAAAAGAAAAAAAAGGTCTGGGTAAAAACTCACTGACATATGATGGCCCCGCTAGGTTACTACAGATTTATGACTACATGTTACATCACATGTTCAACACTTATGAAACATACTGTAACTCAAACAGACAAATATAAGCCATCTAGGTGCCTCAAACTCAAGTTAAAATATTAAAAAAAAAAATCACAAATTTATTAACAAGTGTTTAAATGCAGATGTGTGCCACCTCATGTAAAATGAGTACACTTCATTGAAATAAAATAATTTTAAAAGTGATTGTAAGATGATATGTTTCTATAGATAGCATCATATTAACTAAAATATATACATACGCAATCATTTCTGAACATGGAACACAAATCATATATTAAAAATAGATCTGTTACTTTCATCTCATTGTAAGGAAACGCATTATACTGTATATTACAGCTGATAATTGTCAATTTATTTTATTTAATCAATATATTTGCAAACTGTGAATCTCATTAAGGATGTTTAATGATTAAATGTTGATCTATTACTCACATTTTTAAATTGTGGTGACATTAAGTTAAATCATTTCTATAAACTTAAATAGTTGGAGGAAGCTAGAGCTGAAGTCGGAGTTTCACTTCCCGCCACACCTCAATCAGTGATGTCATAGCAGGTGTTTTTCCCTCACCTGTTAAAGAGCATATCTCTACTGACATCTGTTTGAAGGTGTGGCTCAGAGTGTTTTATTCAGTAATGTTTGAGGACTGAGGACTGATTTAGAGTGCTGTACAAGCAATTTTCTGTCTCATGTGATTCAGCACTCAGTTAACATTTCAATTCTTTACTTATTAATAAATAGGTTGCTAGGGAGAAGTTGTGAGAAGAGTCCAGCCCCTGCTATGTTCTGAAACAAAGGACAGGAAACTAATAACATTTATCTGAATGCTGAGCCAACAACCAACCAGCCAAGCAAATATTTTAAGGGTGCTCATCAGTGCCTTTTAACATGCCCACTGCAGCTATAATTTTATCCTGTTGTACAGCTTCAATTTCTTTTCTTTTTTTTTGAAGAGTGGCACAGACACCTTTATTTGAAAGTAGACAGACAGGAAATCATGGGAGAGAGAGAGGGATGTGACATGCAGCAAAGGACCTCTGGCCAGGATTCGACTCAGGGTCTGCTGTGTATGGGGCATGCGGTCTTAACCACTCAACCACCTTCATGCCCAGCGTGAATTTCTTTGGCGACAGGTTTATTTTTTCTCTCACTATACCACAAGAGATCCCAGTAAAATGTTAGAAACAGAAAGGGCCTGGAACTAAGTTTTACTCAGTGCATAAACATGCAGTTTCTACTTAAAGGAGAGGGTCACCCAGTGTTGGGGGAAGCAAAAAAAACGCGATTAAAAATGATTCGACCAAACCAGAGTTCTCCCGTGGATACCTGGAGCTTCGGGACAGATACTGCTAACTATGGGGGTAAATTTTTTAACTGCATTGGGCCTCTAAAGACACTCAGAAAACCATTTCAAGACCTGTGGAACATAAGTTGTGTACTTACGAGACACCACTGTGCACACTGAACTCATGGTGCAGCAAAACAATACAAACTGTTTTTTTGCATGGAGTCACTCACCTCATAACTGTTTACATAGTGAAAAGTTCTTACTAGCAGACTGTCGACCGTCTGCCCGCTCAGCAACTAGAACTACAGATGTGCAGATGCTCGACAATTGGCTAGTAACGGATGTAAACAGAGTTATCTGAGGTGAATGACTCCATACAAAAACACAAAGGTTATTTTAACAGAAAACAGAAATACCATTAACAACAACTCTATCTTAAATTAAATGAGACAAAAAGTTTAATTTTATTTGTGGTAAAACAATCACCAACAATTGTTGTAGCTTATCAGACTTACCCTGCATCTGAACCAGAAACTCTGTCTTAATACGGCGAGCAGCCTCACTCTCGTTCTCACTTCTTGAGCCACAAAGAGAGTCAATCTCATCAATGAAGATGATGGAGGGCTTGTGCTCTCTTGCAAGGCTAAAAAGGTTCTTCACTAGCCTAGAAAGCAAATTAGCAGGTTTGAGTAAAGTAAAAAGCAGCATGCTGGATCATATTTATATGTTTAACTCATGTTCCTCTCCATCATTGATGGTGCAACTCACTTTTCACTCTCTCCTAGCCATTTGGAGACAAGGTCAGACGAGGAGATAGAGAAGAAGGTTGAGTTGTTTGCCTCTGTGGCAACAGCTTTGGCCAGATATGACTTTCCTGTTCCTGGAGGTCCAAACAGCAAGATCCCCCTCCATGGAGTTCTCTTTCCTATTAGTAAAGCAAATAGGTACTTTAAACTATATTAGTGGCTGAGCAATGTCAACAAAAAAACCCCCCACCATTAATCCTCAATGACGTTAATTCTTAAAGCAGGACCGTGTTTGACTTTGTCATTTCAGAGCAATTATGAGCTGACCTTCCTATATATGTCCATTAGATGAAGTACCTGTGAAAAGGTGGGGGAATTTGATTGGAAGAATGACAGCTTCTTTCAGTGCCTCTTTGGCTCCCTCTAAACCAGCAACATCATTCCATTTGATGTTTGGCTTCTCCATAACAATCGCACCTGGAAAAACAAAATACTAAGTTTTTGTTGAGATCACAAGAAATTTGATGTCACCTGATGCCATATCAGACTATTAAAAACCTGCCAAATATTCCTAAAAAAACAACATCAAAAAAAAAAAAAAAAAAAAAACCCAACTCACCCGAGAGCTGATTTTGGAACTTCTTTTTCTCTGGATCATCACCTTCATCACTTTCATTTCTGGGCACACAAATATAAAATTATATTTAAAAAATGTAACTGATTATATTTTTCAGTATGTCATAAGGAACATTGATTTTCCATCAGCCCCACCCACAAACACACCCTTTGTCATCAGACTGTGACTCTTTGACAGGCTTAGCAGGAGGAGCTTTCTCTTTCTTCTTTAGATACTCTTTCAACTTCTCTGCTCTGTCCAAGTACTCAGCACATTTTGCCCGGATACTCTGTTTTGCTTTGTCACCCTGGGCTTCATCTGTAGGGAATAAGAAAAAAAAAGGTAAAAATTATTTCAGGCTTGAGTATTTGTTTTCAGAAGGACACCACCCTCCTCTTAGCATTTAGTTTATGAAGTGACAGCTTTATTAAATAAATAGATCTAAATCAGTACTCTCACTATCATCACTTTCATTAGTGTAGACAATGACTCGCTAGTCACTTTAGGAAATTTGAGGCCACATGTAATTAGACCTACAACAGGCTTCAACCATTTCAAGAAGTATAGCGAGAATATTATATTCCGACTCCTAATTTGGGAAAACAGCTGTTGTCATCAGATTGCATAGGCAGTACACTTAATGCCAATGTGCTCTCTTACATTTCACCACATGAAGAAAGTACTGAACAGCAGCTTGGTACAGACGCAGAGCCTCCTCGTAGTTCTGAGCTTTATCCTCTTGAGCTGCCTTGCTGGCAAGATCAATGGCTTTCTGAGAATAAAAAGACATAACAATCTTAATTATATTATACTGTTGATAATACAGATTAAATACATGTGTAAGGAATTGAAGGTGCCTCAACCAACTTATACAAAATAAGTTAAATCAGATAAGACTATAAAATTAATTTAAGAAAAGACATGCGCTAACACCAAAATCAGTTTGGCTGGAGTTTTATCAAGTATCAGATACCAGTACTTTGATAAGTAACAATTTACATCTGTCAAGCCTAAAGTTGGCTGAAAAAAGGTTGATCCCAGGCTCTTCCACACAAAAAGATATTAAACACTTGGTATCAGCTGATAGCTAAAGCTTAATTATTGGTATCTATTTTGGGACCGAGGTGCATCTTCAAGTCCAACATCTGAAATAAAGTGTCATTGGCATATCAGTATGCAGCTATATAACTTTACATGTCACGCCTGAGCCTGACTTTGAATCTTTCACTTCCTTTTGGTGAGCTATACATATACACAATAATATAGTGTGTGTGGTGTGTGTCTGTCTATGAAGCTCAATTATAATATAATTTGGAGTTGTATGGCAAAATCTACACAATATAAGACAACGGTTCTGCTTTCTTTTTGAAGTGAGTGTCTACATAGAGACCAAATGCAACAAGCAGGCAACCAACGCTAATCTTATTAGCCGTTTTGTGAAGTTAATAAAAACTCACGGTGATGTTACACAACAACTGGCAGAACTGCATGTACCATTGGGTTGGAAAACATTAGCTTCTCTCTGCCATATACGCCACAATGTAGGCTTTTGGTGGTCATTTTTTGTTGTTCATGTACTGACTGTCGAATTATAGCCTTGGAAAGCTAGCGCAAAGTGAGCTAACACGGCTAGTTAGCAGCTAATGATGCAAATATTACGTTGCTTTACATCTTCGGAAACGTTTCTCCGGAAACAGTTCCCAATAACACTAGACTAGACTGTTTTTACATTAAACAACTAAGATCACTTTGTCGTTTTGCTCGTTGACGCAAACAACTTTGTTAGCTTATTTACACGTTTTAGCCAGCTTTGGGTTTGGTCCTCAACTTACCTGTAAATTATTGTTGGTAGCCATAAGGGCCGATCACTTTTCCGATAGTCGAAACGAATGTAGCACCGCAGAGTTGACAACTTTTAAACACTTTGGTTTAGAATCTAGCCTCGCAAGTATACTGTTAACTTGAAAAGGTAGGTTTTTCTTAGACTTGTTTTCGTTGTTTAGATCGTTCCCGAGGAAGATCGAGGAGGGAACTTCCGCATTGAAAAGTCGATACTGGCGTGTACGGTATGTGATGACGTCAAGACGCAGCTCCGTTCGGAGCAGTGCCACGGTTTAAAAAGCAAATGCCATGAATTTGTATTGATTATTTTATGTATTTATTTTTGCAGTTCTTATGGTCTATTTTGCAGCTCGTGTGGCTTGTTGTGTGATGTCTGTTCTAGCGAATTATCCGTCAATTTATCTTTGTCTTGAATTACGTTTTAATATTTTTTGAAAGAAGCAGCCCACTCATACAGCAGCCCACACACGCTATTCTGATTTTTACATTGTAACAGAGTTCCCCACGGTCGTGAACTTTATGTAAAAGTTATGAAATTAGAAAATATGGAAATGGTTTGGAATGTTTTGGAAAAGTTTTGAATTAGATATGGCCCGATCTGATATCAAAGGGCTAAAGGATATAATAATACAGGCTGCAGCTGGAATGTCTCAAAATTGAATGAAGTTTTAAAGTTAGCGAGCAGGATGCTTATCTGAAAAAATGCCAGAGAAGTGTGTGTTGAATTTGTGGCTTTTCCATTAATGCATCCAATGATCTATTGTCGCTAAAGTGATGGGCTCTGAAGACTATTTACTTCCACTATGCGTATCTCTCCACATTTGGAATTGTACCTTTCAAATCACTTGTTGTCAGACCAGGCAGGCTGGTTACGCTTTTCAGAGCTGTCAACTCTCATGCAATCATTCAGAGTCATGCGAATGACTGATTACACGCACTCACGCCACACTACTACTTCTCACTCTGTTAAAATGATATTGAACTGTCTTTTTTTAAATAATTAGTTTGGACTCCCTAATTGTACAGTACTAATATGCAGTACTGTGCATAAAGTCTTAGGCTACTATGGTCATGTAAAAAGAACATAGGCTACAGGAAATATAGTAGGCCTACACAAAATTTAACATTAATTATTAATTAAGGTTCCATTCCAATTATGGTTTCAGAGAGCCAGGTTCCTGCTATTGCTCAAGTCTAAAGGGAGGTCACACTAAATACTTGCCACCTTAGCCTATAGAAGCTGTTTTCTTTTCTTTGTTTTCTCCTTTTTTTAAAAAAAAAAAATGCTGCATACACATTTCCTGTATTTTCTGGTTGTATTCTAATTAAGAGACTGAGAAATAATAATATATGGTCATAGTATATGTATTACAATATGGTATTGCTAAAACAACAAATCTAATGGTGGCCTAAGACTTTTGCACAGTACATACTAATCATCAATTTCTATACTTTTAGTGTTAATATCTTCTAATATGTGATCTAGGACCAAACACTTCCTGTGGATGTAATTACAAAATGTACCTATCATTTTTCTTACAGTACAGTCAGATAAAAATGTCAAAGCCTCCCATTAGATTGTCCCACCCACTTTATAAATGCTTCCAACACCCATTCTGTAAATAGTCATATTTCTTTAACCAAAGTACAAATTCAATATGATGTCTTTGACGTATGGTCACAACCATGAACGCCTGACATTCCTCAAATCTCTCTCCAAAGTTTTTCGAAAAGTTGACAGTTCTGGCTATAATGTTTAATGAAAGCCTGGTACTGTGCCCTATAGTGGCTCTGTGAGCCTAACTTTGTTAAACTACTTAAATTAAGTCATGGAATTGGGGGAAAATATTATGAAAAAGTTTTTGATGTCCACATTTGTACGCTGTATATAGAGGTAATATTAGATCCACCATGTACAGTACATGTACAGTCACTGATCACTTCATTAGGTACACCTGTGCAATCTAATTAAATCCAATACACTAGCTCTTCCATAAACTCTACTTTTTAAAAAGTTTATATGTTTTCAGTTTTTGTCGACATTGTCAAGAAAGTCATAATTATGCTTCATGTCTAGTATTGAGGTTGTAGTGGGTGAGGGTGGTGTGTGGTGGCTGTGTTCAAAATATTTTGTCTGCTACATTAACATACATGAGAGGGGCAAAATATTAGGAACACTATTCAATATAATGTACCCCAGTATGCCACCGCTACTGAGTAACACTTAAACATAAAGGAGAATTATCACTGTTTTGACAATGTCAACAAAAATTGAAAATGTTTAAACTTTAAAAAATAGCATTTAATGCAGAGCTGTTGTATTGTACTGAATTTGATTGCACAGGTGTACCTAATGAGGTGGCTAATGACCTGTATTTCATATCTGTAACAACCTCTCTATTCACAAGGTACTCCTGTAGTTCTTCAACTCTGTCCAGGTACTGTTTGCATTTATCCCTGATCTTCTGGTTTCCATCTTTACCCTGAGGTTCACCTAATGGGAAGGACAATATTTTTCTTTAATATTCTGCATTCTGCAAAGTTCTTGTGACAGATATCATATAAACAATTTATTACAACAAATTAAAGAAATGGCAGAAATAAATACTGGCACAAAGGCACAAATGCACACAAACAAAAACTGTTAATAGATGAGTAATATTCTGGTAGATGCTTATTGGTCCACCTGGCATTGAATATACAGACAGTAAAGATGACAAGATATGTCCCATTTTATGTAGATGTGGTCTATAAGGGTGACAGTAGATGCATCAATCATGGTGACTCACGTTTTACAATGTGCAGAAAGTACTTGACTGCATGTTGGTAAGAGCGGATGGCCTCTTCATAGTTCCCATCCTGGTCCTCCTGCGAGGCTTTCTGTGCTATGGCAATAGCTTTCTGAATGAACGATAAATTAAATCACTAGATGAAAGTCCATGCAAACTTAAAACCATGTAACTTTGCAGCATCTTAGGTCCAATGCTGCGTCAATCTGCTTCAGCTGTAAGTAAAAAAGTAATATGGGGCTGTGTGGTTATACAAAGGACAGTTGGTTCCATAGCCTATGAATAAATCATAATCATTTTAAGAAATGTGTCTAATTTGAGCTTGTGCTTAAATGATAAATCAGTAATTAACTACTAAGTAACTATGTGACGGGGTTCATAGAAGATATTTCTACTTGCCATTGCAGCAACAAACACTAAGTGTAATTAATAACATTAATGATGGCCCTGTTCCATAAAACATCCCAATAAGCAATACTAATGAAACTGCATGCATAAAAGCCGGTCCATGGAGCTGTTTGCCATATGAAATTTGGTTATCTTTTGCTTAATTGTTCTTCATGC
Organism: Rastrelliger brachysoma; assembly: GCA_024605115.1. Lineage (NCBI taxonomy): Eukaryota > Metazoa > Chordata > Actinopteri > Scombriformes > Scombridae > Rastrelliger > Rastrelliger brachysoma. The sequence continues at coordinate 22,975 of JANJYP010075605.1, forward strand.
ATGTTATAAAAGATTTGATTATTTAGTTATCAAACTGCTTAGTAAGAGATAGATAGATAGATAGATAGATGTAATACTTGATCTATACCATCATTTATCAGTTATTCACATTCTCTGCTTAAAACACTGAATTAAATCTGAATAAATGATACTTCACAGACTGCCACTGAATCTGTGGACTCAATGTAAATAACTCGTTGGTCAATGTCAGTCAGCTCTTGCAGTGCAGGGACATTGTTGTGACAACAATGGACTGCACTCAAACTACGACACACTTGGTCTGGGCTACAAGTCACATACAGGTAATGAAATAACGACACATGAAATGACTTATACAACTAAACTGTCACAATGAATCCTGACAGACTGCATACATGGATTACGATTCACTCGGTGGATTTGTTCATATCTTAAGTTACTGCACTTGTCAAACTCCTCTACACAGACAAATAGGGGACTTCCACTGAGGCGCGTATTAATCCTACCTGTAGATTTGTGGGCTCCATTACCACAGAGTTCTGTGATTATCAAGCACCAGATTTAACTCTCGGTCCTCGCCAGTTTCGTTTATCCTGCCTGTGTCACTGCATAACAAGTTCCTGTTTGCTTATCGCTCCCTCATCTCTGACACATGCGTCCAAGAAAGCAGTCTGCCCAGTTAGAAGAATGGCAGCGATGCTGGGACGCGGAAACCCTCCTGCAAGTGAGTCACGGCCCATAATTATTGTTGTCAAGGTTACGAACATGAGAAACACAAGCTACTTCCCCAAACAGAAACAGCTGTTTACGAATGTCACAATTATCTAATTTAATTAAGAATCTTTCTGGGACAGTCAACCTGAACAATAATGAACAGTAGGACAGGACATGAGCTCTAGTTGTAACTCAATATGGTCGCTCTTGTTACAGAGCGCCGAAGCATAAATCCTCGCATGTGCACAAACAAAAAAACCCACACGTCACTAGTGAATCTCGTGTGATGTCCGTGAGCTTCACTAGAGGTCGCCACAGCACAATTTTAAAAGAATCAATAATGTTAAAACATCAAAAAACATAGGTGAATACAGGCATATGGGGACATCAAGCTATAAGTGGGACCCTTCATAAGTTTCATAAATTAAGAGTTGTGGATATTGCTCTTATCCTGTGATGAGAGGTATTACTATTAAAATAATAAAACCGAAATATCTACTAAACTATTATGCAGAAATGAAGCAAACAACTGTCTTCATAGTTGCCATACGTAGGCTACCACATGGCAATTTAATTTAATACCCAATTCTAATCTTTCTGCTTGGTTTTGTACACGATCCGTTACTTTGTATTTATGTTTATAAAATAGAACCCTGTTCAGTTTTCCTCATGAGTGTCAAAATACTGTAAATTTAGTGCGATGACTAAAGTACAGTCAGTGTTTGATTTGATTAACACGCACCAATATTACCTTGAAAGATGATTATGAAATTAGTATAAGAAAGTTTTCTTCAAAGTGCTGTTATGCACATAAAACTTTTTATATTTTCTGAGTAGGCTAATAGAGAAAAGCTGCTGCTGGGCAACGCTGTGTAAACTATGATAGGAGACCTTTGGTCCAACACGAAGGATTAGCGTCGAGCTCAGACCATCGTCAGCCTGACACCTGATAGCTCCAGTGTGGCGCACAGTTTGGTGAAGGAGACAGCGAACTGGCGTTATTCGCTAGGTCTAGGAAATATGCTTCCGACAGAGAGAGCTTATCACCGTCAACAGCAGAGGATCAACTTAAAGCTTTGTTTGAAATTAGAGGACGTGTTGTCCTGTTGAAAGAGCCTCAAGCGTAATTCGCGCAGCCCATTAGGCGCATTTCATGGACATCTATAGATGACAAGACCTGCACACTGCGGGTTGCGCTCAGCATCTACAGAGATCACTGCTGTGGAACATGGCGAGAGGGATGAGAGGAGCTCATCTCGCTGTATTTTTTACCTTTTCGATCATACTTTTCAGGGACACAGACGGGCAAAACTCTTTTGATGGCTTGATAGGATTTAGTTTGAGTCCTCCGTATTTCAACCTCGCGGAAGGATCTCGTATCTCTGCAACAGCAACCTGTGGTCAGGATGAGGCTGGGAGAGCGAAATATGAATTATACTGTAAGCTCGTCGGAGGACCGACTAATGGAGTTCCTACTCAAAATATACAGGTATGGAAATAATATGGGAACTATGCGATCTAAGTAACTCTGTGTTCTTCCCTTGCGTAAAAAGTGCATAGGAGCATTATGCATCTACTTCAGCAGTAATTATATTGCAGTCCTTTATAAATACTGAACAAGATATTAGATTTGACAATGAGCAATTTAATTATTTCTTAAGAATATTGCGAATTCTAGGTTTCTGCGTCTTTTTAAAGGTTTAGAGTGCCTCGGGGAACCCTGACAACTCTGCCCTGATCAAGTTGTACAGTTGCCAAAAATAGTTTTACACCATTGTTGTTGAGTCCCAAGTTTTCAAAAGGAAATTCCCTTTCAGCAGTGGTCTTACCACCCTCACGAGTTTCTTTAGGCTACATTACTATAAAAACAGGAGTCTGACAATGGCATGCCTAAATCTTTTTTAGATTAGGAAGGACTTGCATTATTAGTGCCAATATTTTTCATATTTTGGTGTAGGTTAGTTAGTAGCTCAATTCAATATAAATGTGCATGCAGTTTACTGTGATCATTTGACTGTGAGTGTTTCTAAATACCATCAATTTGACACTATTCAGGGTCAATTTTGTGACTACTGCAACTCTGATGACCCAAACAAAGCCTACCCGGTATCTAACGCCGTTGATGGGACAGAGCGGTGGTGGCAGAGTCCTCCTCTCTCCAGGGGAGTAAACTACAATGAGGTGAACGTTACCCTGGACCTTGGGCAGGTGAGACTATCATACTTCACTCTGCTATGAACAGCTGTTCTGCTGTTACCTGCACTATGAATAATGACTGCTCTGTAGTGACAGTAAAATATACCACCTTGGTGTTGCAGCTGTAATAGAGGGAAATAGTTTTCTGTTTTGGCCCTTGCTTTGTGGCTGTGACACATTTAAAAGAACCCTTTAAGTGGTGTGAAATCTTAAATTCAAGTATTTTACTACTTAACTTTAGTGTTGTTTTTGGTGCAGATTCTGCTGACTAGGAAGGAATTTGTTTTGATGTTGTATTTCATTGACAGATATTCCAAAGATGTTACATTTTTATGTTTTAAGCTTGAGCTTCATCACCAGTCAGCAGTGATCATGTGAATAATGTCCTGCAGTTGGATGCTTGCCAGAAATCGGACTCATACCCCTTTGCCTGTTAAATATGCTTCCATCATGACTCGTGTCCCTGGCAGAAGTTTGGCTCATGGCCCATAAAATTGCACCTCATGCTCAATTATCTTCTGCAAGGAAAGAGAGGAATTCTTTCTCAGGATAAAGGATCAGAAGGATGTTAAATCAGATTCGAGGAGTGCAGGTGGAGGCTTGGATCTTTGTGTGATGAGGGTTTTGGCCAGTTCTGGAGAAGACTTCAAAAAGAAAGCAACAAAAGAGCTCTTCTGCGCACGTGTTCCATGTATAGCTCCAAGTGGGCACTATGTCAGACAAAGGGTGTTGGCTTTTCTATCTTTGTTTTTAGATAGACTGAGCTGAGCAAAGATCCTACATGACTAAATATAGTTGACGCTTACAAGTGAATGGGCACATGCAGGGCCTTCAGGGATGTCTGACTTTAATACGTGGTAATGCTCAGTTTATTTGGGAGCAGGGAAAGCAGCATTATTGCATTATGCTGTGCTATAAAGAGCATGGATAGATCTCTAACTATGACTACCGACTACACAACACCACTACCTCAGCTGCACACACACACATACACACCTGTCACACATGACATCTGATGTAACCACCAAGACTGTAAACAATACTCACCTGCCACCCTTGCATTTTAGCTTATATAATTATTTTGGTGCCCAGACAGTTTTTAACCTACACTGTGAAGGAAATGAATCTGTGTAAGGAACAGGAAAAATGACTTGGTGAGACAAAGCCTGACATGAGTGGAAACAGATTTTTGATTTACCAGCTAGTACAGACTTTCAGCTTTCTATCTTTTAGTGTAACAATCCAGCAAACTTGGATAAACAGGATAAATTTTGTGGTCAATGGAATATGTAGGCTAGGCCCAGCTGAATGGTTTTTGTGGTTTCTTTCAAGACCTGCACAGGTGGCTGTTCTGCTGTTATCTATATTGCTTTCCATAGATATATTAGATAATGGCACAGCAGATGTTTATGCTAAAATGGTGAGGTTCAAAGAGAGGGCCTCTTTTTGACAGAGCTGTTTCCGGTGGTACGTTAAAGGAGATTGTATGATCCATTGTCTGGTCTGGTTTAAAATGAGAAAAATCTAATCAAAAGTAAACAAAATAGTTTGTCAGATGAATTAGAGCGGAGCTCTGCATAAAATACAATTTACAAGATTATTTAAGAAGCCTATTTTCATGTCTTTGACACTCTCTAAATCACTTAGCCTGATGTGTCGGATGGTTTGTTGCACAAAACCATCGGAGAAGTCGCCCATGGTAACTGTTTGGAGAAGGGCAGGCAATTTAAAAAAATACTTGGCAAGTAATTGGATGAACCATCTGTCTATCATTGTCTACCACTGTGTTACCTTTCAAGGCAGCTGGATTCACAAGATCATGAAGTCATGTGAGAATCCTCATAGGACAATGATTGTTCCAAAGCACTGGTTGTTCACAACTTCACACACAAGCATATAACTCAAAGTCTAACAAGAATCGCATAATAATGCGATCTTACAAATCTAGCTGCCTTGCAAGGTAATAAATCACTTATCACTTCAAAAATCTCCTTTGCATATGTCACATGTCTCACATAGGTCAGTGCAAACAGGCTCACTGCTGTCTGTTTTGTAGCCTCTTAGGTTTTGTTCTCTGACCCGTGACAAACCTTCCCTTCAGTCAGGAAATGATCTCAATGCTCTTCAACTTCTGTATGACAAATTAAGATGGACTGTGGCTCATTTTTGTCTATAATAGTAAGTAGTAGTAGTAGTAGTAGTAGTAGTAGTAGTGAAATATGTGAACATGGCTATACTCTGCTGTATGTTGATACCTAATGTAGCTCTGACTGTATATTAATTGGGTATGCGTGTGTGTGTGTGTGTGTGTGTGTGTGTGTGTGTGTGTGTGTGTGTGTGTGTGTGNCACTCAAATGTCCAGAACAAATAAAGTGTTCCTTGTGTATCCCATGGTATTTCCACCAAAATATTGTCTATTTTTCTGGGAACGTTTACCCATATGAAACTATTTAAAGGACATGTTAGGCAAGCCATTGTTCTGGTAAACATTTACACCACATATCAGACTGCCAGTCACTCCTTTTTTCTGGGGAATGTATTTTAGGAGCCCTGACCACATGTGCTTATCTGCCTGAGTGAGCCCAGAGTAGACCATGTGAGGCAAACATACCAGGGCTTACTGCTGTCTGTCTCCCATTTGATCAGACTGAGCTCCCTCTGATTGGTGGGTGTCAGGTGCTGAATGAACATCGGACATTTGCAATTTAATTGAAGTTTTTGATTTGTGTCTGAATTGATGTCCAAGATGACTTACTGGCATTTTTATATGATGTTTAAGGCTGTGGATCATTTCTATCGATGACAGGTGTTTGATGGTGGAGCTTTTGTGGTGATTTTGTGGCTTTAAAATGACTCCCAAGTACAGAACATCTTGTTGCTTATCCATAATTTAAAGACTGTTTGCTCAACAGGTTATGATGCTGCTTATACTTTCTTTTCATTATGGACAATTATAATACAGGCAAGAGCCTTGCCTGAAAAAGTTGGAAGATGGGAATGATCAGGTTAGTGCAATGGCTTTGACTTTGCTTACAGATCTGCAATCATCAAGAGACAAAGCTTCCAAAAACTCAATTTTAGAGACATTCCACTGGAACCTAATCCCCTCTCTTAGGGGCGAACCTCCCACTGGAGTTGATTTGAATGTTTTATTTGCAGCCGTCGCCCCCTTTTGTGTTAGAACCCTTCGAGGCAGCATTGTATGACATCCTTTCTGAACACTCAGACTCCCACAAAGGTTTGGTTCTTTTTAAGCCTCACTGAAAGTGACCTGTCCTACTCTTTTCACTGCATAAATGGGTAGAAAGTGAGAGGTGGTGTAATGTGGTGGTGAGAAAGCACTTAAACAAAAACACACACACACAAACTCAAGTCTACGGAGCCCCTCTGGTGATGTGGGAAAAAATAATAATGCATGGCCACGAGATATTAACTTATTATTATTACAATATTAATTACATGACGTGCAGAGTTTTTTTATTTAATTTTTTATTAATTTTATTATAATTTTATTTTATTTCAAATGATCATATAATAATACACATAATTAATTTTTTTTTATCAACAATAACTGAATTGCTTTAGGGATACTCTGAGATTTTCTGTGTCAGAAAGACTCAACCCAGAGAAAGAAGGGTAGTCTAACTCTAGCAGCCCCATTCAGAAAGAGAGGTAACTGAAGCACAGTGTCAGTTGCTAGTCTGTGAAAGTAACCTGGACGTTTCATTCCATGAACCACATGCAGTTTGATTGATTGATTTATTCAGGGTTAGTGATGTCAGTGTGAGGTTGAATAAATCAATATGTTACAAATGTCCCTTGCTAAGAACTACGTCTTCCGCAAGTGCCTTAGTATGTTGATCATTATAATTTATTCTCGTATGAAAATTAAATGAAATTTTCCATTACTACGAGCCTCTGCAACAATTAACACTTTCTTCATGGAAATGACCTGAGGTATTATCTCGAGGCCATGAGTTAATATTTTGTGGCCACGAGATACATAATGAGTGGGTATGAAAAAAATAATGCTTCTTGTGGCCACACATTATTATTATTATTATTTTTCCACGTGTCACCAGCGGGACTCCGTATAAATCTTATGCTGAAGACATTCCACTTTTCCTTGACATACCTTGCTGAATAGACATTCAGCTATAACCACGCATGATGCTTGCTTGCATGTATGATCTTGTGGAGGCAGATTCGTCATGCATGGCTGTACTGCATCCTTCTACTGTATTTGTGTTATAAAACATGTAGAGGCTGTAATCCTAAATGAGATATATGTAAAACAAAAAGACCAACAATGGAGGCTGTTACTGTTAAACATTAAATTTATCCTGCTGTATAAAGATTTGATCATACAGTGCAGCTGGTTCAGTGTGACCCTAGAGACAAGATTGACTGTTAAACCTGTCCCTATTGCTGTGGTGACGATAGAGATGATGTAAGTGCCTGTATTTAGCTTAGCTGCCTGGGGCACTATGCCAAACCAGTAGATATTTACTACTCCACCAACAGCCACCTTGTGCTAGTTAGCTGTAGCACTCTGGCCAGGAGAGTGCATCACGGGTGACTGTTGGACTGCTGTTCCTCCTAAATCTGGAGTGCCGATGTGGAAAAGCTTGCAGGGTTTAAAGCGGGATCTGTTCACCTTTTCAATGCCTATGTTGCCAATTCATACATGGAAATGCTAACCAGTGGTCACAGGTCTTCTGACGCAGGCACTGACGCAATGGCATGTGTTAGAGAGCAGAAGTTTTCCTAGACCTGTTTGATAGGACTGTTTTTGAATAGTAGTGCATGCATCAACCTGCTTTCATTTTAGGTCACTGACATTTGTCAGAAGAAATACTACATGAGTATGATATTACAGTGTTACTCATATTGTACTGAAATGTTAGCCTACCATCCTCTATCAATTCACTGGCCTCTTTGTAAATTATGTAAAAATCTAAACACGGCTGCTGATTGCTTACATCTTATAACTAAATCCAATAATGATCCCTCATTATTAGGCAACATATAATAGTCAGTTCAGAAAAGTGTTCAGACATTTCTATATTAGTGGCTGCACCTCAGGCTCTGACAAAGAGAAGATTGCTAACAAGTAGAAACCTGTAGGGTATATAGTGTATGTTTTCTGTTATACTTCTCTTTTAGCCAACTGCTCTTTGGTTGCTGTATCACTAATTTTGTCATGGAGACAGAGAAAAATACACCAGACTACCCCACTCCCCTTGCACCCTCCACCTGTTGCACATAGACAAACAGTTGTACATTGCATTGTTACAAAACTGGAGGGCAACTGCTCCCCCCCCTCCGGGCTGCTGTGTGTTCTGTCTGGCAGGGATGATCCACTCTAACAGAAGGTGATGCCTCCTCTCCTTTGAATTGCATTCTTCTGATCTAACATCAGACTCTCAGGAGCTCACTCGCATGGCTTATATATGTCAGGATTGTAATTTCACTGGTCCTCTTGGCTCTGTGATGCTGTCTGGTTGGAATTTGGGATTAGGAGATGCAATATCTGCTTCTTGACAGCACTTGCTGAAAATGTACTTGTGCATGTTACATTACCAGCTTACATCTCATGCCTGGTTCACATTACATTACTGTAGATAAGATTAGATCCAAGATATTGGAGAAAGTACAGTGAGAAAATCCTACTCAGACCATTTTACATTACACTCCATTTCATGAACACAAAGAGATTATGATTGAAGAGATCCACGTGGCAGGCACAGCAAGGAGAATAACTGGCAAAGGGTCACGCAATCACACTTCTTTAAATATCTATGATTTTTCTTTTGTGTGTGTGAGCTGCTCCTCCCCTGCTCTGTTACCTGAAGCGCCGGCAGGTGCAAAGTCAGAGGGCAAAAACCCTTTGTGAGGCAGCAGGACTGCTGCAGTTCACACTAAAGGGTACACATTTATCATGCTTGATCTGTCACACACACACGCATACACACACACACACACACACACACACACACACGCACACACACACACACTCAGAGCATGAACCACCAGGGGATAGTAATCAAGACATAATAACACACACATAAATACACACTGAACAAGACATATCAAGGATTTATGGAATAATGTTATTGTGTGTGTTTGTCAAAATGCATCCACACATTGCTACAAGTGTATTGCGGAAGAGAAAATGTTAATATACTGTTGTTAGAATGGTGTTTGGTCATGAGGGACTTGGTGTGCTGTTGTGTTAATTAGAAGGTTAAAGGATGTCTAGGAACTTTATACCTTGTATATGTGCCACTATTGTAGGGGGTCAAGGTCGGGAATTTGAGATGGGGGTAGGAGACAGAAAGAGCAGGTGTCAAACAATCCATACCTGTCACAGCTCAACCCCTGACCTTTCTGACACCCACCCACAATCTCTTACAATAAACCTCCTGGCATGGCACTCTTGTTTAAAGCCTAAGGCTGCAGAAGCAGGGAGGGGCAGTGTTAACTTTTTTTTTTTTGCCAAAAGCTTGTCAATCTGTTTCATGTCTTTTTACACCACTGGAATCCTGTGCTGGTGTGCTTAGGATGCCATCGTGATATTTCATGCTTCCTCCAAACAATATGTAGGTGCTGGACATATTTCAAGAGTGTGTGTTTAGACTGGCAGGAGACAGACTTGAGTTAAGGTAAAGCTATGCCAGGACAAGTCTCGTCTTCCAAGATCATACTGTCTCCTTCTGAGTGGCTTTGTTTCCGGATGATTCTTCCTACCATCACTCAGTTGCTGGCATTGGTATGAGACATAATGCTGTCATGGAGTCTGTTGTTGAGTCTTTCAGATTTGACAACACGCTGAATAACAGACCAATAAACTAGGACAGAGAAAAATCTTTATGGGTGATGAAGGACTTTGTTACTCCTGAGAAACTGGAGAATGGTTTGTAGTTACCATATTTATCAGTTCTGTATCCATGACTGCTGTGCATTGCTGTCAATGACAGGTTCCTGAAAGGGGTGGCACACTCTGCTTTTGGGGTATTAAGAGGGACGGGGAATGTGGCGCTATGTTTGGAATCTGAGATGGGTCTGCATGCCAGCCAGCACGTCTCTGACCACCCCTACCCTTTTTACCCTTCTCCTCCAACCCCCCACCCACGTGCCTCCCTTCCTGCAGCCTTCCCTTAACGTCATCCTGTCATCTGTGTGACAGCCTGTGTGAACAAAATTTCCTCCTAGTCCTCAGCAGAATCAACATATAGATAGTAAGCAGTTCAGCTTTTCTGCAAAGCACTGCTTCTGTTTTTAGCAGGATGACAGCACACATCTTGTTTGGCTATGCCATTCTTCTTTTTTAGTTCTTTACACATCCTGTTGCATGTGGGTGGAAGTGTTCCCTGATTAATTTCAAGACACACCCAACTCAAAGTGAGGTCAGACAGAGGCTTCCGTATTTTTGACTGCTTTGCTCAGTGACAACAGTGATTAAAGGACACTCAAATAGACTATTCCTGATTGGCATCCAAATGATTTGGTTGTTTGTTGTATCTGATTGTTAACATTTAAAGAAAGCTAGACCATTCTCCCAGTGCCCTATGAACTTTCTCACAATCCATCAGCCCCAGAACTACTTGAACTAGAGGCTATTACTTCTCAGGGTTGGGAGGAGGAATCCATCAAGTTAATTGTGGATCCCTCTTGACACAGTCCATGGCTCCATGGCAGAGTCTCTGCTGTGCTTTACTTTGCTTTGATATGTTAGCATAGTTGCCTGCCTCATGCAAGGAGAGTTTGAATGTTTCAAATGCCCGCTGGGGTTTTCATCAAGGTGCTGAGGGATGCTGGACGAGTGCAGGCCTGTCTTCATCATTCTCAAAGAGAGGCAGTCTATAGAAATGTCTTGTATTTAAAAAGCACACAATATACTAGGTCGACTTCAATCAAGAGACTGGTTTCCATTTAGCAAGTTTAGCAAATATGCCCACAGGATAGATTTTTGAAATATGCTAAATGTTGTTTCAGGATTCCTGCCAGAATTGATATAAACTCTGTTCCAGCCTCACAGAACAAGACGGGGGTGGGGTGGTCAGGTGTGGTTCAGGCATTTTGTTGACACAGCAGGTGTCACGTGTACGTTGGTATCACAGAGTTTAAATTCCAAACTACGGCAAGGAATGCCAGGCTTTAATAAAGACAGCTTTCACTGTCATAAATGATCTTACCCTTGTGCTCAATCAAGGCAAAGTCACCCGCTTTTAATGCTTAATGATGAATTGTAAAGAAAATGCACTGCATTGAGCGTCACAAGCACTCAAACAATCACTGACATAATTTTCTGCCCTTGTATGGCTCTGATAGGAAATAGAGATAGAGCTCAGAGAACAGATGTGAATGATGTGGGCTTAGTTGATGTCTTTTCACTAACCCAGCTGCACCTGCACTGCTTTTATTGACTCTGCTGACAAATGTTGGTGAATTGTGCTTTAGTGTATGGACACACAATCACTCTTGAAGTAAAGCTACAAGATTTAAAAATAAGCTCAAAACATGAAATCTTGATCTTGATTCACTCAAATTTTGTGGTGATACAACAACCAAGGCAGTCTTGTGGACAGGAAATAAGAGTATTGTCAGAGTGGCTGGCCAAGACTGAGGCCTCACAGCACAGGAAACAACATTTTGCCAAAATCCGCTCTGTACAGTGGCTACCTTTTGTTTAGCCCACTCTATGTGTTCTGGTTTTTAGCTCTTCCATGTTGCGTACATCCTCATCAAGTTTGCTAATTCACCTCGTCCTGACCTGTGGGTGCTGGAACGCTCTGTGGACAACGGAAGAACCTACACCCCCTGGCAATATTTTGCACGTAAGTTCTTGTCTGGTATTTGTGTTCATGGTATTCTAAAAATCTAATTATTGTAATAAATCTAATCACTTGTTTTATGATTGTAATGTTGAATCATTATAATTATATTCCCCACTGGAGTTGTTGGTCCGTTAATGGCCTGTAAGAAGAGGTTTTAAGTACATCTGAAATGCATTTTAGTGGGATTTTGAGCTAATCTCTTATGTTCATATTCTTCTAAATAAATGCCACTTATCTCTTTTTCCAACTGTTTCCAACTGTATAACACTGTAGTGATTAAAATCATCCCCAATTTCAGGCAGTTTCTGTTTACAACACTTGGTAGCAGGATTACTTTTTGGATATGACAATGGTGTTTGGAATGAACAGAAAGAGGTTGCATTGCCCTCTAAATACAAAAACACTATATACTCAACCAATAACAAAATAAAAAAACAATAACAACAACGTGTTAAAAAATGCAGTGAAAAATATATAAACACAGATTTGGATGATTATCAAAGTCTTATATCCAGATTTTTGAAGTCATCACACTTTTTGAACTTTTTGACAAGTGGTCTGTGTCTGAAATTATTCCCTTATTCACTTATTACTACATAATACATACATCCCACATACTATACATCTATATAATAGACACATGATGTAAAGTGACAGACATTGTCACTTTACATCATCACTATCAGCTGTAGAGTCGCATGACAGTAATATTTTAAAAATGTGATTGTTAAAAAGTAGTGTACATGCCATGGACACTACTTTTTATAGTGCTATATACAATACCATTCAAATGTTGACCCTTTTAACTGGTAATGGAATAAATAAGGGGTGATTTTTTAAGAAATGAATCTTGACTTGTTATTGAAGGAAACCCACAGTGTAGCTAATAATGTTAATGATAGCTCAGTTTCCCAATTAGCTATGAAAACATGTGCAGTACCAGAGCCCTAGAAAAGGCTTTGCCGAATGGAATTATTATTATTGTAATTAATTACACCTATTAATTATATCTGTATTCACCTGCTATGACAAGCCAAATGTTTGCCAGGAAAAATTGTCTTTGTAAGGATGAATTATGATTTGTTCACTGGCTCACATTTAATCCTGGCACAGTGATCAGCCTGCTTAAAACAGTTTAAGACAGAAAGAATGTGTGTTTCTGCTATGTGAAGCATGCTGGGTAGAACATCTAACACGACATGATTGAATTCCAGGATAAATATTATGATTAAAAACTTAGATTTTATTTTGACTAGAAGTCAGTATAAAACTTAATTATAGGGCCTATAATGCCATAACTTGTCCAAGGGACTCTAAACTACATACCTGAATACATTTGCAGTTGGCATATCTGAGTCACCTGGAGGAGGCACCTGTGTGCAAAGATTGGCAGGAAATACAGTGTGACTCATCAGATTTCAATCTCAGAGTTTCTTGTTGTTATCTGCTCTTCTTGATCCAAGCCCATGTTGATTCAGGGTCATAAAGTTCTCTGAACTGACTATTCATGATTCACAGTTTTAGCTTTAGGTTTAATTTGAAAGCAAAACACCCATTTTAATGAATAAAATTTAGCATTTTACATATTTCACCTATTCTTACCTAAGCCCACAATAATTTGTTTAACAACACACAATATGGTTTGCAAATATGACGGTCTTTTCTTTCATGTATTGGTAGATTCAAAGCATGAGTGCCTTCAAAAGTTTGGAAAGCAGCCCAATGCTCGTGCAGTAAATGATGATGATCAGCTCTGCACTACAGAATACTCTCGAATAGTCCCCTTGGAGAATGGAGAGGTAAAATATCATGTCAAGCAGTTATACCAAATCACAAATTTGACATTTTCTGAGGTATCAAAAAGGAATCTGTATGAAATGAATGCTGTATTGTGTAGGTTGTGGTGTCTCTGGTCAACGGACGGCCAGGTGCCCAAAACTTCACCTACTCACCAGTGCTGCGAGACTTTACAAAGGCCACAAACATCCGCCTGCACTTTCTTCGCACCAACACCCTGCTGGGTCACCTCATCTCCAAGGCTCAGAGAGACCCCACAGTCACACGCAGGGTGAGGCATAAACTGTACAACCTTGCACTGAGGTGCCATGCTGGCAGACTCTTGTCTCCCATTTGGACATGCTAAATTTACAGATCTGCACTGGCTTCCTTATTGCTGACATAAACAAACTCCCTGCTTGCACATTTATCCTTTTCAAGGCATAATGCCAGATCTGTCTGTCCAGTCATTATGATAATTCCCTAGGTACAGACAGCCAAGATGGTTTGGAAAACTTCCACAGGCTGCAGGTGTGGGATATGACACTTATATGGCACTTCATCACTATGGCTAAAACCTGTGTTTCGTAGTATTGCAAAGTATTAACTAAAGATATTATTTAACACAACTGTATTGAAACTGTTGCAAATGTATTCTAAAGTAAATCTCTTGTAGATACATTTCCAGAAATGTATCCTCAAGATGTCTGCTTATTAAACAGTGCAGTAATTCTATATTTAACACACAGATATCATCTGTGGATTCTTATCTTATGAGTGTTTATCATGCACTGATTCACTCCATAAAGCTAGCTTTAGCTCATGGACCATGGTTTAAGTTTGTTGTATACAACATGTGTGACTCACCTCTGCTGCCAAGCCAAGCCAGATAATGGTCTCTATAATGAGTTGTTTATAACACTACTATTTATCTTGAATTGCTGATCATATAATATATTTTTTTAATTATTTGTTGACAGTATTACTATAGTATCAAAGACATCAGTGTTGGCGGACGCTGTGTATGTCATGGCCATGCACAGGTGTGTGGTGGTAACCAGGACAACCCAAACAGGTCAGTAATGTTCTTCATCTTAAGCAATGTTATGAATATTTGTTTAAATACATTTGTGTGGAAAGGCCTATTTGAAGCATTTTTCATCACTTGTTCATTACTACCTGAAAGTTTTTGTATGGGCCTATCAAAATTTTACTTTGAAGAATAACTTCAAATCATAAATCCACCTCACATTTATTCATTGGTGGGGTTATATACTGTAGACATTTTGTACAATGGATTCCACTGTGTATTACTGGTGTTGTGTGATGATTTAATGTTGAAAAAGAACAGAGATCCTGCCAAATGTTGACATTTGAGTGATTGTGAATTGTTCTGAGGAAGGACAATTACCTCATATGTTTGTGCATTGACATCACCATTGTAAAGGGCAGCAGCTTCTTTTAGTTACTCTGATTACTGACTGTGATGCTGTAAATTGGTGGTAAAAGAAGAAGATGTGATAAAGTGCTGCTTTGGACCACAGTAGCTCTCTGTATTCAGAAGAGTTAAACAACAGAACAGTGATTCTTATCTTATTTATGTTTTATAGTGAATTGGCTATTTTATGTGAATGTTCCCATTGAGGTTTTTAGGTGGAGTGAGTAGCTCTTGCAGTTTTCAGTAAAAAAGTTCTGATATGCTACTTGCTTGGTACAATGCAGATAAAGAGACAGGCATTACTATCAGGAGTTAGTGAACATAAAAACTGTAAAAGATATATAGCACTGGAGGATAATATGCAATTGCTGTGTTTAGAACTTTATCTGCTGTTGGTTAAAAAGGAGTTCGTGTAGGCTTAAAGAGAGGTTAGGGATTTTGTTCTACCATTATGTTAAATAAATGAAATTCTGAGTGCCACTAAATACAGATGTTTCATCTTATTTCTTCAGACGTCAATGTGAGTGTCAACACAATACCTGCGGTGAGTCATGTGACCGCTGCTGCCCAGGTTTTAATCAGAAGCCATGGCGTTCTGCAACTTTTGACAGCCCCAATGAGTGTCAGCGTAAGTGTACAATGATTCCTCCAATGCGTAAACAAAGTCACACTCTACTACTGCCGGTGCAAGCTCCTTGAATTACGACCCCAGGGAGGACTGAAGAGTTCTCTTGCCTCTGATTTTTAAGCCCTGTTGTGGATGCCCTGATATGGTATTGTAGAGAGCCTCAGTAAAGAGTTGAGAGGACATTCCTCATATGGTATGTGTAATGAATAACACAGTACACCACTATCTCCAGGATAACCACTTTTTGTCTGCATAGCCAACTAGTCAGCCAGCTAGTCAGGCCCCCACTGGCCCACCAGAAAGTCCCCCCCAGTCCGTCCTTGCCAGCTTATCAGTGAGCCATTCAGTCAGCCAGCAGACCCTGTGTCAGCTGGAATCTAATTGCTTTGGACTGTTGACAAGATTTTCCCTCCATGAAATATGACCTTGTAGGAGCTGCAAAAGCAGATGAAGAAATATGAAGAAGACTTGTAATCCAATCAGTGTACTCAAGCTGTGGAAATGCCCCCTAACCATTCATAAACATTAAAGTGACACTGGGGTGGTATACAGGAAGAGGATATGCAGTCTTGTTTAGTTTGGATTTTATAGTTTCTCTTAATACTTAACAACTAGACTTATCACTTGGATTTTGGAGTATGAGTAGCTTAAGGTGCTTAAATGCATACACAGGAGACATTGGTAATTTGCTGAAGCATATAGAATAATTGTGTGTGTGTGTGTGTGTGTGTGTGTGTGTGTGTGTGTGTGTGTGTGTGTGTGTGTGTGTGTGTGTGTGTGTGTGTCTCTGTGTTGGGGGTTTCCTTCTTAGCCTGCCAGTGTTTCTCCCATGCTTTTGACTGTTATTATGACCCAGAGGTGGAAGAGAGTAGAGCAAGTTTAGACACCTTCGGCAGGTACGACGGAGGAGGAGTGTGCATAAACTGCCAGGTATGAACTGAACATCAAGTCTAAACTGATTCCTTTGTGGATGTAGGGGAGGAAGGGGGTATAAAAATGAAGAAAAATTCCTTGTGTGTATATTTTATAGTCCTCCTCTACAGAGCATTTTATGTTGTACCATTTACTCAGAAACTTGTGTAGACAGGATTGTGAGACCATAAACATATCTGTAATCTTCACACACTTTTCTCTCATTAATTCTAGAATACATTTTATTTTCTTTAATTAAAGTAAAGTTCTGTTGGGTTGTGTTAATGAAATATCTTTCTGGAATAAGAGATAGATTCAGATAGTATATATAAGTGCATACAACATGCAAATCCATCAATCCACTGCAAGAAATTAGTTAAGACATTGAAATAACTTTAGTCTGTTCATTTATTTGTGAGTTATGGTTAACTCACTAGTTTTGTTTTCTTCTTTAGCACAACACTGCTGGAGTTAACTGTGAGAAGTGCATTGAAGGCTTCTACAGACCTCATGGCATACCTCCTGAGTCTCCCATTGGATGCATACGTGAGTCATGTTTTCTGATTTTTCCTTTAAACAGTGAAATGGAAATTTTAAAAATGTTTTTTTTTTCTGGAAAAACTTTGCTTCGAAGTATCTCAATGATTCAGAACGTTTGTGGAAATTTTGGCTGCATATGCAGTCTGATATTCCCAAAGTCTCACACTTGGGAATTATTGCTACCCTGCATATGTCTGTTTGGTATTTTTGTTATTCTGTTAAGGGGTATGTGTTGATTGAAATGATCATTGTATCACATGATATATAAAAAGGAAATCAAACATTAAAGCTGCAAGCAGCGACCTTGCTCCATGCCCACTGCAATCCAAGTGCCCTAAATGATTTTATATTTCAAAAATAAAAAGAGTGTTCGNTAAGCAGCGACCTTGCCCCATGCCCACTGTAATCCAAGCGCCCTAAATGATTTTATATTTCAAAAATAAAAAGAGTGTTCGTCAGCGTGAGGGTGAGTCGATAATGACTGAATTTCATTTTTTGGTGAACTATTCCTTTAATCAAGTTTCGAAAATTTTTGAAACTGTTACTTTTGTTTTTTGTTGTCGTGTGGAAGTTGATGAATTTGCTATTGTCTCTCTATGTAGGTGTTTGACCTACAATATGTATGACTAATGAGTGAACTCAAAGCAGCTTTATATGCATTTCATACTCTTATTTGAGACAGACCCAAATGGCACCATTGCACAAGCACTATTGGCACTGCAGCTTGCCTTTTGTTAAACTGGGCTCCCCTCTTGTTTACATTACTTTAATGGTCCATGGCTGTTCCCTGTTGTATAAATAGCTGCCAGTTGTGTTTGGACATTAGTAAGTAGTGGTATTAAACTGGTTGCCCTTAACGTTTGAAAAATAAACTATAGAATCCACAAACTCAATTAAGGGAGCTTAACAGCAGAGGATGTTCATTTAGGAAAAACTGAGTCAGTGAAGTAATCATTATTTACGTTTCTGATCCCTCATTTTGAGACAATGGATGGTTGAACAGTTTCTGTATTTTTGCTAAGATTTTATGTTATGCACAGGAAGTAGGGCTGGGTGATATAGAAAAAAAGCATAGCCTATTGAATATTGAAACATTCATATCGATGATCGATATTGATATACAGTATATCGACAATGATCACAAAATATCAATAAAAACATTTAAAGTGCGGGCCAGTCATTTTATGCTATTGCTTAATGATCTAGGCTTACTTTTAATAAAGAAATACTCCCATGGCATCTACACGGACAGAGGGAGAGAGACAGCAGCAAACTGTATGTGTGTTAGTCTGAGTAATCATCATAATATTGCTTAGATTTATCTAATGAGCATTTGTCGAGGCCTGACCNATGTGTGTTAGTTTGTCTGAGTCTGTGAGTGTGAGTGATCAGTCTCCCCGCTAACGTGTTGCCTATCTCCTGTTCCTTTTATCATCAACCTCCGTGTTGCTTTTTGCTTTTTCCAAGCCCTCACCTGCCTGCCTGTTTTATTCCCCAATACTAAAAGAGGCCGGCTGCTAACAGGGGAGCGGCTTTAAATTGAGGAAATATGGTAATGTTTCATGATAGGATATATGAAAAAACAGTGTTATTCTATTGAACTTTTTATAGACCTGTTTTTTTATATCGAACCACGTGTCTATTGATATATATCATTATCGAATTATCGCCCATCCCTTAACAGGAAGTGACTTTGTTTTACTGACAGCAATTCTGTGCTTTGTTGATGTTCATATGTCTGTCAGTGGTGGTAGGTAACTAAGTAGTTTTCTTAAGTACTGCATGACATACTTTTTACATCATCATAATCATCATAAAATTGCTTAGATTTATCTAATGAGCATTTGTCGAGGCCTGACCTTTAGGCTGGGAACCATAGGACTAAGTTAGCTAACTGTATAAAGTAGTTCAAACTAGCTCCACCTCCAGCAGCTACAACAGTAATGGGCTGCTTACATTGATGCTTCAGAATTAATAATATAATGGTGTTATAATAATATACCATTCAGAAGAATGAAATAAGTACTTTTACTCTAACAGTGAAAATGCATTTTGCTGCTGTATTTTTACTTTTAATTAAATTTTTTTTACATTGTTGTGTTGCCTATTTTACTTCACAAAATGCTTCTGTCACCACTGGTTCATGTTAGTCACCGTCAAAACACCTCTAGACTTCAGTGTATGCTTGTATGTATATGTTCATCTTTCACATGACTCCACCAGCCTGCAGTTGTGATGAAAGGACTACAGCTGGCTGCGAAATGGGATCTGGAAGGTGTATCTGCAAACCACAGTTTTCTGGAGAAAACTGTGATCGCTGCGCTGACGGATACTATTACTACCCTCAATGCATTCGTAAGTTTACTTTTGCTTAAATCACATTTGTGATAGCTGTGAATAAAGAGAGTGTCAAAAAGGAATGAACAACAATATAATTTTAAAAAAGTTCTGACTGTTCAATCTTGATAGTTAGTATTTGATAAAATTAAGTGTTTGNAGAATGAACAACAATATAATTTAAAAAAAAGTTCTGACTGTTCAATCTTGATAGTTAGTATTTGATAAAATTAAGTGTTTGAGACCTCAGTATATAAGCCGCCCTGTCTTTCTTTATTTTTTTCTAATTAATAGTTATTTTTGTTTCTCTTTCTGTTCTTTTTGTCTTTGACTGACATTGACCTTGTTTGGGTTCGTGGGTGAACATGCAGCTTCTGTGTACTTGGA